>JAULBS010149890.1:0-12207 GCA_032355785.1 Symmetromphalus regularis
CCGTCCCACAGACAGGACAGCACATACCATGGCCTTTGATAAACCAGTTGTGGACCACTGGTTGGAAAGGAAAATAGCCCAAACTGCAAGTGGGTCAACTGAAAAGGATCGATCCGATGACCGACCGGTTCACAGGCAGACTCGCTACCTTTTGACCTAGATCCCGCTCCGTATATGTTATGAAGAAACCCTAAAGGGAGTGGAACGTAGCTCAAACGGTAGAGTGTCTGCCTGTGAAGCTGTTGGTCGTGGGATCCACTGGAGTCATTAAAAAAAAATTTGAAAAAATAAACTCGAGTGAAGTGCATGTTAGTGTAATTCATTTCGACTAAGTTAGAAAAAACCCCATTTCATCTGACGAGTGATTGTTATTATTGTTAGCTTGGAGTGGAATAGGTTTCTGTAGTTCAAAGTCTGACAGTGCTAGAAACTGGTGATCTGGTCAGCCAGTGTATTTTATTGTTCCTCACTACCAGCAAAGGCTGTCATGTTTAATTACTTTGTAATTTCTAGTTTGACAAACTTGAGTGTATTTGTGATTTCATCTTGACTGGGAGAATAGCACATTAAACATTTTCTTTAGAGATTGAAGTTTGATGAAGTTTATTGAACTTTGTCAAACTTCAAGCTACCTCTAAAGAAAACATTTAATAAACGTTTCATCTGACCAGCACGGACTGTCATGTTTAATTACTTTGTAATTTGTAGTTTGACAAACTTGAGTGTATTTGTGATTTCATCTTGACTGGGAGCATAGGACATTAAAAATTTTCTTTAGAGATAGCTTGAAGTTTGATGAAGTTTATTCAACTTTGTCAAGCTTCAAGCTACCTCAAAAGAAAAATTTGAATAAATGTTTCATCTGACCTGCCTGTTTTGTTCTGTTCTGTTCTGGTGTGTTCTGTTCTTGTTTGTTCTGTTCTGTTCTGGTGTGTTCTGTTTTGGTGTGTTCTGGACTGGTGTGTTCTGTTCTGATGTGTTCTGTTCTGGTGTGTTTTGTTCTGGACTGGTGTGTTCTGTTCTGGTGTGTTTTGTTCTGGTGTGTTCTGGACTGGTGTGTTCTGTTCTGTTCTGGTGTGTTTTGTTCTGGAATGGTGTGTTCTGTTCTGGTGTGTTCTGGACTTGTGTATTCTGTTCTGATGTGTTCTGTTCTGGTGTGTTCTATTCTGGTGTGTTCTGTTCTGTTCTGGTGTGTTCTGTTCTGTTCTGGTGTGTTCTGTTCTGTTCTGGTGTGTTCTGTTCTATTTGTGATTCCCCCTGACTGGGAGCACAGCACAGTTTTTAGAGGTTCATGTACATATAGAGTTTGTGATTGTTCTTGACTGGGAACATACATACATGTATATAGCACATTTCTTGAGAAGTGGAGCGGGATGTAGCTGAAATGGTAGCGTGTCCACCTGTAAACTGGTTGATCATCGGATTGATCCTTCTCAGTGGACCCATTTGCAGTTGGGACTATTTTCCATTCCAACTGGTGGTCCACAACTGGTTCATCAAAGGCCATGGTATGTGCTGTTCTGTCTGTGGGATGGTGCATATATATAAAAGATACCTTGCTTGTTATCGGAAAGAGTAGCCTATGAGGCAGCAGTGGGAATCCTCTAAAATTATGACAGTGACCATATGATTGACATCCGATAGCTGATGATAGGTAAAAATCAATTTGCTCTAGAGGCGTCGTTAAATAAAACAAACTTTTTAGTTGTTTGCTATTGTACAGTTGTGTTTGCTATTGTACAGTTGTGTTTCCAATTGTACAGTTGTGTTTGCTATTGTATAGTTGTGTTTCCAATTGTACAGTTGTGTTTGCTATTGTACAGTTGTGTTTCCTATTGTACAGTTGTGTTGTTTGCTATTGTACAGTTGTGTTTCCTATTGTACAGTCATATTGTTTGTTATTGTACAGTTGTGTTTCCTATTGTACAGTAATGTTGTTTCCTATTGTACAGTCATGTTGTTTGCTATTGTACAGTTGTGATTCCCATTGTACAGTTGTTTCCCATTGTACAGTTGTATTTCCCATTGTACAGTTGTGTTTCCCATTGTACAGTTGTGTTGGTGTTTACAACTGCCTCGTTAAGCTCATCACCTGTCTGTCTTCCTCACCTGCCGCTCGAAGGCTAATGCATGACATGTAGAGTGGGTTTAAGTGTGGGATGTTTCCAGTGTTACTCAAAGGTCACGCAGACCACTGTCGGTAGTGCCCACGGCTAAATTTAGAAGTGGACTGGAGTTAAAATAACTGTATTGTGAAGGTGAGCGGTGTTTATTTACACATCTACATTGTATGTTCATTAATGTATCATTACATCTTAAGATACAACATATATTCAACCACAAAAAGAAAGAATGCATGTAATCATTATCTATTTATTTCATAAACCAGATGACATTCATGGCAGAAATTCTGGAATTAGATAACCACACCATTTAGGAGGAGGTGTGTGTGTGTGTGCAGTAATATCACAAGTTGTGTATGTGTTTGCTGCCAATGGACCATTATTGTGATCACATGAAAAAAAAATATTTCAACATGCAAACTTTCTTTTTGGGTTGATTATAGATATGAACTGGTTCTCTATACTTTTTTCAGTTTACACTTTTCAGGTATTGCTGATATTTGTAAAGAAAATAAAAATCAATCTTGTTTATTTTTTAAGAAGCCTACTTTATACATAAGAAAAACATATATTGTTATAGCCGTATATGTCATAACTGTTTATCTTAAAATGAAGATAGAACATTTATAGACCAGATATTACTTAACAACTTCATAACCATTACCTTCCACAGCATCTTAAAAATAAATAATTCGAACTGCTTACCTGATCATATAAATATTGCAGTAACTGTCCAAAATAAAGCTGATTCTTGGATGAAGCTCTTGCTTCAGAAATTCATTCTGAGTTTTTGTTCTGTACAGCATGCTATTTGAAAATCCCTGACTGTTATAAGGTGGAGTTCCTAACTTTTGTTCAAGATGCGCAATCGCATTTGTGAGATCATCTTCAGTCACAGAAAAAGTATTGTATAAATCTCTATCAGGATTGTCCTTCCACAAATCTGCCGATGTGTCGAAAATAAGTTTAACAAAACTTGTTGCGTGACATTTTGTTGCTTTGCAAGCACTACAGTCAGATGAGCATGAAAGCTTGCGCATTTTTTCTGGTATCTTGTATAAACTACTGGTGCTTGTCGTGGTCGAAATGTTGTAGGAACTTTCCAAATAATCACTGCTGCTTTCTCTGGCTCCTTTCTCCATGTCAACATAAATCCAGCTAGATCGGGCAGATGTTTTCCATGGAGGTACAAAATCCGAAAGAGAGAAAGCTTGGCGATATAGTCCCACAGATGAAGATTTTATGGGAGGCATTCTGACAATTTGTTTTAATGTTCATTAAATAAGAAAGATGACCATCTTAGACTCTTTCATATCCAGAACTAAAGATATATATATATATATATATATTTTTGTTATCTAAACCTCAGTTTCAGCTGGTGTACTTCTTATAATATCTTTTGTATGAATCTTTATACGAAAGAATAAAATAAACTTTTCTGAAAAAATGAACCTCTTAATTTTATCACTTGTCATCAAAATTATTCGAACAGGAATAAATATCTCAAATCAAAAGCTGGCACGATACGAGCTTCACTTAACTCCAAATGTGTTAATTTGGCAAATTATTTGAATGGCAGCATGTTGATATTTGACAGAAAGTTATCACGGTTCATCAATGGATCAGTTTGAATCTTGTACAAACTAGCACATATCAACCTTGTCTTGTAAGAGATCAGTAGTCAGGCATCCAGCAAATACAGGAAAGACATTTCACATTTTCTATTTACATTCACTGCTGTGTTGATGGATGACATTCTCTTAATAACCAGTCGATGACGTTGGAAATAATAAATGAGGAAACACAATGCCAGGAAAGTGGAACTCGGATATGCCACAATGTTCAACACACTGCAACATTCATCACTTCTGGTGCAGTAAAAAACAACAAAAAATAGTTATGAATGAAAAGTTATTCCTAGTGCGCAGATTGATTACAAATAGTTCACTTTTGCTGACAGCGGACGACAAATATCTCTCGAAATAAAAATCATTTTCCTCTTAAGTCAGATACTTTATGCAAATTTGATAAAGACAGATGTCAAAGATTTCTTAAAATGTTAAGATCCCTAAAATTAACTTCCTGATAACAGTCAGCAAATATTTTTCTTGAAACATTAAATAATGAATTCCTCTTTAGGTAAGATGCACTGTTGACATTTGACAACAATACAGAAAATATCTCTTGAAATAAGAAGATTTGTTTGTGTATGTCAGATTCTGTTCACATTTAATGATAGAAGATGGGAAATATCTCCAGAAATACAAAGTGTTTTTTTCCCCAAAGTCAAATACTGTGTTCACTTTTAATCACTGCTGACAGAAAATATCATTTAGATGGTGACTTTGGTAAATCATTTAGTAGAATGAAATCCTTAAAACCATGTGACAGAAGCAGTGAAATGTATGTCGCTTGTGAGGCTGTTCACAACTTTATATTACAGTTCTAATATGCTTGCACGCCACTTGTCAGTCACACACTAAGCATCCAATAAATGGCCATCAAAGAAACATATGAAAGTGGTTTCCAGAAGTGACCAACATGACAACCTGTCAGTTTTCTTAGACCACTCTCAAGCTCACTGCATGGCTTTCTAAACCAGTCCGCTGAGCTGTCAACTAACTTTGGCAATATCGGCTAATTAAGCTTAGAGGTGGAATGTTACGATGCTATTTATTCATTTTCACCAACACGCCCTCACATCTTGATGCACATAATCTTTCAGGTTAATAACTTTCCCTTAATTGCCAGCTTATAATCCATTAACAAACTTGGCAACGTCTCACATTTTTCTCTTCAAGTGTTACATAGATATACGTCCTCAGATATTCCTGTAATTTCAAATCATACAGGCACCCTTTGATCCACAATTCCACCACAACTGAGAAATTAAATAAAACCGCAATTACAGAAATAAAACAATATTCTATTTATTGCCAACTGAACTGTTTGACCGACAGTTTCTCCCAATGTAAACCACTATTCCATGATGAAGAAAATGTAACAATACCGAACTTAATTAAAAAAAGAAGAAATATGTTCTTCTTATTGTGAGCGCATCCCACACAATACTGTGTCAATCCCACACTGTTATACTCTTAGAGTTTGATGCTTCTGAGGAAGCGATGGTTTCCAATAGATCCCACCAGGCTTGCCAAGCATCACCGTGATTACACAGGCTGCTAGTGAATGAACGGTGACCAACCAAAAAGCTCTTCAGCACGTGTAGTGCTACAGAGAGACTGAGCAATGAATGCTAACTGGCTTAGGCCCAATCAGCTGGTCATTGCCCGAGATTGGAGGAGGATGCCCAACTTACTAACAATTATCACCTCAAAATAATATATACATAGTAATTGCCTGGAGAGTATAGAAAATCCATACCGACTAGCAGGACATGGAGAATTAGCGGCACATCTTTGGCTCCATGCCCGATTGTTCTCACAACAACATCGGTTAGAAATGATGAGTTCCTGTCTGTGTGTCAGGTGTTTACATTATTCACAAACTTTCAAAATATACGAATATATGTCAAGACTATTTGTAAATGTACACACAGCTATACAAGAAACAGAAAACCAAAACACCTTCACTCTGAAATACTACTCATTTGTAATGAAAGAAAGATATATATTTCTTTTATATTTCAAATGCAATTAAAATCCAGTTTAAAATTTTTTAATGTTGTTACTAAAATAAGTTTATTTTCAGAAGTTATTTCTTTTTATTGTACAGTTGTATTCTGACAAAAATATTGTTTTATATTTAGAATTATTTTTCTATATGTGAAAAAAAAAAAATTCAGATAGCTAAGATACATGTACATGTATGTGCAGATAGTCATTTAACATGTTTCAAATAAGTTAATAACAAAATGTCTTGAATTTTATTTTGTAAACTCTATTATATAATTAATAAAAATGTATGAATCTTACATTTATTTGATGCTAATATTATACTGACAGAACATATAGAGATTTATAATCCAGTAGATTAGATAAAAAAAATTTTTTTATATATAATTTATATTTTTTAATTAATTTTTTTTTTAAGGTAATATTGATAGTAACATTAACAGAACAATCCTGTAATTATTGTCTATATTAAAAGCACAATCACCAAAACCTTGCTAACCAACATAACATTCCAAATTACAAAACATCAGTGAAAATGACAAAACCATTATAAAACTACAGAATTATCCATCCATGAACGTGGGAATGAACAACAACAAATTAAGCCTAATGACATAGACTTCATTCTCTGCGTGGATCATCGCCATGCTCTAAAACAACGTCATTTGGAAACTTCCGATTGGGGTTCACAGAGGCTGTGAATTCCCTCCAGTTGACGCAATGCATGTGAAGCAAGCTAATGAAGTTACAATTACATCCACCTGGTTGCATGGAGAACATTGATTTCTTGCAACGTCGCTGAGCCAAGCTGATTTGTGACATCTGTTCCTTTATAATCTTCATACAGAAACGAAGTCATGTAGGTGTTTGTATGTCATACAGTGTTTATCATACACCCATATAGCTGTAGGTATGTTCTGCAATCTTCCATATACTTTTATGTACGTTTAACTTAACAAGGAAAGGAGTGTTTGCTTAATGATACACCAGCACATTGTCTCTATATTTTTTTAATTCTGCAGCTATTAGGTGTCTGACATATGGTATTCTGTGACTCTTGGTCTTTAAAAGAAACCTGTGGACCTGTGTAAGTGGTTTACACCTTCCCACTGAGCCTTACGGATCACTCACTCTGAGTTGGAGCCGATATCGAGATTAAAAATCCCATGTCTTGACAGTGATTTGATCTTAGTACCTACCACCTGTGAGACCGACAGCTTAATCACTTTGCCACTGAGGCCGGTTATTTAACGTAACAAATATATTCATTTTGAAGAAAGGAATATTGTTTAAAATTCCTAGTACCTTGTGTTAGTCACTGGCTATAAGGTGTAAAATATTGATGTGGTACTGTGACATATACCAATAATCTTTAACAAGGTTATTCTAACACCAGTAATGTTTGTCTTTTTAAATATCCCTTTTTCTAAAGACAGGTCAGCACATTTTTGTTGTATACTCAACCAAAAAAGAAATTATGTATGTTGAAATATTTTTATTTCATGGGGTGGTCAAAGTAATGGTTCATTGGCAGCAAACATGTGCACAACTTGTGATATTACTGCACACACATCCTCCTAACTGAATGGTTGTGTAATTCCCTAATTTCTGCCATGAATGTTGTCTGGTTTATGAAATAAATGACTATTAATTACATGCATACTTTCTTTTTTGGTTGAGTATATATACTGCTGTTAAAAAAGTCATTCTGCATTATTCATGATCAAACTACACAAATTCTAAAAAAATAAGATAACATGTTTTAGTTATTTCCTCATTACCATGACCAAAACAAGAAATATCTATTAAAAACCATCTGTTCATATAAATGTAAAAAACATTAGTAACAATTTATACAATTGTTATTCATTCAATTTCACTATAAAAATGTTTACTACAGTATCGTAAAAAAAGCAGGGTTTGAAATTAGCAGTCGACCGGTTGCCAATATACTAGTTTATTTTTATACATTTATAAAGACCAGTGTTAAAAAAGTATTAATCCTAAATTTATTCAACCTTGGGTCAAATGGCATCTGCACAGAGTTAACAGAAAGGTGTATGTACCGGGTACAAACATGTATATCCTTAAAGGAAGGATACACTATAGAAACAGATTATTAATTTATAAGCCCGTGCCAAAAAGAGAATCTATTTCCTCACACCTAACATTTGCCAATGATTTGAACATTCTGTGAAGTGGTGAATTTGAGCTAAGTTGCCAGTGACCCCACTTGATGGCAAGTCAACAACAAACATAGACGTACGTGAAGCAGATGTACTTAAACTCGACATCAGCCCATGGGCAGCATGGCTGTATGCCAGACACACTCAAAACTAGGCAGTCGAGACAAACCCACTGAGTCTACTAGTCTAAATACCACCAAGTACTTCTTAGTAATTAAACACAATTCTTTCTCATTTTTCAAAGGAAGTATGTTGTTGGCAAACCATGTAATGAACTAGTACAAACCACATACATAAACTGGAAAACATTTTGCAATTTCAGCAGTTGCAACAAAATGACTTATCTTTAGTCTTTCCATTCCAACCAGTGGTCCACAACTGTTCATCAAAGGCAGTGGTATGTGCTGTCGTGTCTGTGGGAAAGTGCATATAAAAGAACCCTTGCTGCTTATGTGGAGGCAGTGGGTTTCCTCTAAAAGACATCACTAATTAGAAAATTCACAGATGGGTATATTTTTCCATGTTCCTAAAGCCATGATTTGCAAATGGTATTAAAATACATAGCCTATAAAAAATGTTGATCAGTCATGATTTCTTCACTATTTATAAAGGAAGAAAGAAAATTAAAGTTCTAAAGAATTTAAGAAAGAAAAATATGATAAAATATGCAAAATGAATTACATACTAAATGAATTAGGGTAAAATGTTATTCAATCAAAATGAAATCAATGATTAAATTTTTGAAATTTTTTATTTCTCATTGACAGTATCTGTGTAGACTTTCTGCAGAATAAAACCAGAAAAGGTATAGCATGTCCTCAGAATGTCTGGTAACCTCATCAACCTGGCCCAGGGCCATAATTTACTGCAGTGTACTTGGTGCTAATTTGATCAGGTCACCTAAGCAGCTACACAAGTCTTCGAGCCATACAGCTAGCTGTCATCCAAGTTGCTGGACACTTTAGAAAATGAAAGTTAATTTGCGAGTCTTGCACACGCTTACATTACAAGCTGCAACATGGCAGCGCACTTAGTCCAATTTAGTGAAAAGATGAAAGACAATTTCGTCCTCAAGGCATCTCTGAGTACCGAGGATTTAGTCTAAACATATCAGTACTGGAGCAATAAAACGTTCTGGTTTCAACACAATTTATAGTTATTTCGAACAAAGTAATGAAAAGATTAGAAAAGGAAACATTTTCTAGCAAATTTTGGGATTTAAGTGTAAAATCAAAGAAATCAGAGAGGAAATTAGGTTCGGTTACTTCCTCCAAACTGCATCACTGATTAATCTCGGGCTATAAACAAATTGTTGACTTGAAATTCAATCAAGTTTCACACAGTGCATTCTTTTTAAACCAGAATCTGTCCAATCCAGAGGGGAACGCATCTCAACTGGTAGAGTGTCCATCTGTCAAGTTGTCGGTCATCAGATCGATCCTTATCAGTGGACCCATTTTCCATTCCAACCAGTGGTCCACAACTGGTTCATCACTGGTATGTGATGTCCCGTCTGTGGGTCAGTGCATATAAAAGACCCCTTGCTGTTATTGGAAAGAGTAGCCTCTGTGCTGGCAGCGGGTTTCCTTTAAAAATATGTCAAAATGACCATGTGATTGACGTTCAATAGCCGATGATAAGATAAAAATCAATGTGCTCTAGAGGCCTCGTTAAATATAACAAACTTTACTTTTACTGTCCACTCCAGAAATCTTTCTAAACCAGAACCAATAGTTCATTACCCAATTTTGTATGCTAAAGGATTGTTAAAGAAATATTAAATATTGTAAATCAGATTGATTTCATACATGTAGTCCAGTATTGTTTTAAAACAAAATAAAGCTAGTCTAATTATTCAACACTCTCACACAGCTTATTATAGTGCCACCGCCCCCCTCCCCCCAACTCTTTTTTTGTTTTGTTTAACGACACCACTACAGCACATTGATTTATTAATCATCAGCTGTTGGATTTCTAATCTTTAGTTATTTTGATACGTAGTCAAGTGTGATCCAGCCTTCAACAGGTTTTGAATCACTTATATCGGTCCCATGATTCTATCTTGCTTAGATATACACTTTTGAATATGTTAACATTAAACACTTTTGTCATTCAGATTTGACACAATGCACTGTATTCTCAAATAACAAAAAGTCATGAATTCACTCTAATGAGAACATTATTTTTCTTGAGTTTTCCATGACAAATGTTCTATGACAAGAATTGCAAACCAAAAGCATGAACAGTGGCGGAGATAATCCAGGGTAACATCTTTAGGAATGGCCACTATTAAAACAAACTGCTGATATTATTTTCATGAGTTTTCCCATTTTTTTCTCTATTGTGCGAGTGACAAATGCTGGTTTGGACACAGTTCACTGTATTTTCATCTCAAAAATCACAACTGAAGCAATAATTACATTTCTGCTCTAGTGGGAAGAGACAGAAAGTGTTGTTTTTTTAATACATAAATTGGACACTTTAGCAAAATTGGCAAGACACCCTCATAAAGCACTTACTGTTACTCCCTACGACAAAAACCACAAGACCACCAGCATTTCCTGTGTTCATTAGATCAGTCAAACAACTAGATATTCCTTAACCCACAAATCAGAAAAAATTGATCTGTCTCATCCAATGAATGAAAATTGTCTGATTAGCATGCAGGGCAAAACTTGCCAACAATTTCTATTCATTTTCACATTTTCTCCACGACAAATGTTAACAAGTCGGTTCCAATAAAAATGTCTGTAATGCAAAAGCCAAATGCTGCGTCTCAGGATTTTCTCCTTCAGTAGTTAAAAAAATTATGCTAAATTTCTTAACACCATCTGTCAGGTCTTTTCCAATATTTTTGTAACAATTCAAAATAGTATGAATAAGGACAAGTTTGGATTTTCTTCAAGTTCAGAGATGATCATCTATGATCAAGAATGAGGTTTTAACCGAGATATTTCAAGATTGTCATCATATATATGGTAACCGAGTCACTGGCATGGAAACAAAGATATTTGGGTCTTCGATGTGGGTGATTAGTTGTGACAAGAAATTACCTTTGTATATGATATGATTACATATGAATATATAAAATATAATGTTCAGTGATGTGGAAGATTCTGAAAATGTCACAAGAGATATTATATAATTAGATTTTTCTGCCTTTGTTACTTGTAATATAGTTGATAACTTTAACACAAGTGACAAAACCTGACATTTAACGTCAGAAATAAAATCTGAATGGATGCCAGTAACCTGAGTGAAAAAATAAAAGAGCAAATACTACAAAGCAATCAGCCAATCAGACATAAAACTTGCTGAAATCTCCATCAATCCACTTTTACAGGTGAATCGGAGAGTCTGTCTCTCAACAGAAAGTAGATTATTATTACAAGAATCCCTGTGAAACACATTAAAACTTTCAAAGCATTCTTGCCTAATAAAACCAAATACGCATCATTTTACTTGGAGACTAGAATTTTTTCTGCTATGATTTGAGATCCCAAATTTGAAACCCATGGCTATACATGTACATGTAGCTAATCATTTGCCAAACATTTTTTTTTTTTAACATTTAATTACTTTTCAAGTAATGACTTCTGGCCCTACTAAACCCTGGAGAAAATAATGTAAAATACAACCCTGACAAAATGCAATTCACAACCAGAAAGATTGTATTTTTAGCCCTCCACCACCCTTTTAACTAGTCATTTAGATGAATTAACTACAAATAATTTGATATTACCAAGATTATAATTGAAGAGTTTTCACAAAATTCATTAAGAAGTCCATAATTTGGATAAATGGAAAGAACCAAATGGATTTTCTGGTCTTATGAGAATTGCAAAACAAGAGTTTTTCTCAAATTACGTGTAAAATGTTTTATAAAAATTAATAATATATATTTTTTTTTTTGTAGATAAAATTCTGATGTATTCAACTTTTCCAAACAGTTGTTGTAAATACCTCCTTTATCACTGGCAAATCATTTTTGTTTTCTTCATATTTGACATCTTTTTCATTTCACATCAAATTTTTAACAAATCTTCCTCATTTTTAAAAGTCTTTGATTAATTAGTCATTTTTCAATTTTGTGAAAACGGAACTGAAGGTTATGCACATGTAGAACAATAAAATTATATAGTAAAGAAAAGAAAAGTTTTTTTTTATTTAACGAAGCCTATAGAGTACATTGATTTTTATCTTATCATCGGCTATTGGACGTCAATCATATGGTCATTCTGACATATGTATTTTAGAGGAAAC
>JAULBS010149901.1:0-26810 GCA_032355785.1 Symmetromphalus regularis
ATAGCACATACCACGACCTTTGTTAAACCAGTTGTGGACCACTGGTCAGTGTAAGTGGTATACACCTACCCACTGAGTCTTGCGGAATACTCACTCTGGGTTAGAGCCAATACTGAGATTAAAAATCCCATCCCTTGACTAAGATTTGATCTCAGTACCTACCAGCCTCGAGTCCATTAGCTTAACCACTGTGCCACAGAGGCCGGTCATAAGCCATTGCATCACAGGTTGATGCTGTACCTGTTGATCAACATCATCCAGGTTCTATGACGAAGGTATTGCAGAGTCAATCAGTGACAGTGTGTCACTGACGACACACACAGTGTCACTGATGACATACGCAAAATCATTATTTATATCAAGTATAGCAAAGTTAAATATTTCAGTGTTTTGAATATTCAGAAACATAAATTCAGATTTTAAAAATTACAATCTCATAATATCATAATAGTTTTAGAGACCGAATTAAAATAAATACACAGTGCTGTTTTTTTCAACCACAATCAATCTTATACAGAAATGTGTGTCACAATATATTGTGTGCTTTTTCTTTAAACCAAATCTCAGCCAGAAATTCATCTTATACTTTGTGCCTTTATTGTAAAACACAATCTGCCTGATCCAGAAATTTGTCTCATTAACACAGTCAATCTAATTGAACAGTTAGATTATACCTAACTTTAGAGTCGAACATTTGATTATGACACAGACAGAATAGTTGTCTGTAAATCATCACTTTTGTCAATTCTCTTTTAGACCATACACTATAGTTTTGGTATTACAAAAGGAAATGTACTGTACTGCTTTGACTTTGTAAAATACAATACTATATGTAAAGACACATTGTAATCTAATTCAAATATCATCCAAGAAAAACATTCAGTATTTACCACCCTGCTCTTGGATATGAGAAATCATCAAACAAAATTAAAAAATTTAGCAAACCCAGGTGATTAACATATCAGTGAAATCAAAATCTAGATTAACTAATTTATGAGACCTCCAACCATTTTCCATGACTGGAATGTCAAAGGTCATATCTGTGTGTAAGTCATTATAAAACCCCTTGTTACTAATGGATGAAAAAAGTCACCTTTCTTTCATTTTTTATAATACTAGTTTGAGAATTGCATGTGAGCTGTTGTTAATTTGTAACTTTATTGCAATAAAATATAAAACTTGGTCATTTTTATTGTTTACATTTTATATATTTTGTCTTGGTCATTGTTAGACATTCAGTGACGTTAGTGGCATGAAATTGAGGAAGTTGTATGTTTCGTTGTAAATATCCATTCATCATGACCTTACCCATTGTTAAACAGACAATATTTACATAAAACACATCTTACCAGGTCGCTATCTGTGATTCTATAAGTAATGGAAACACAATCAGTACCTGACATTTGAGAATGTTTCATCTTAAAAAATAATATTAATCTATGTTCTTTTAGTAAACTAATCTGTGTTTATTTTGGTAAAATGGCTTTCTTTCATTACACTGGATATTAGCTGGACACGTCTTGTGTGTGTACATGTTATAATACTTGCAATCAAAAGCATTTAGCATTTAGCAGGCACTCTCTTCTCACGGGAGAATCCCAATCTGAATATCAAATTATTTTCTAATCTCTTTCACAGATTATATCCTAGTAGTATTTATTTGACGCCCTCCCGAGACTTTCTTTGAGCAATTTGTATTCATGGCTGCAGGTTTTCAAGATTTGTGTTGTCCCCTGTAGACTGGCCTGGCTGGGCTGACGTCCCAGACACTTGATTTATGTGAAACCAGGCATGTGGATGCCACCACGTTTTGTCAGTTGAACATATTTAGAAGCATTTCGCCAGACTGATCACTGTCAAGCTCGGTGGCTGACCCAGTCGGAATGCTGATATATCATTTGTCACTTTTATTACATCTGTGTGTATTTATTCCTTCAAACATTTTCTTATAGTCTCTCTTATTAGCATGGATGAGAATTTCCTGCAGATTGGCAGTTTCCTGATTTTGGAGGATTGATTTTAATATTGTCGATATTATTCCAAATCTGTTGAGAAAATAAAGTGGTGGGTGGATAGATTGGCAAAAGGCTCACAGCATATTACTCACATGCGACATGTAGTCCTATATATCTGACCATGTAATTTCTGCAATAAAGTGAACAAGCTTTACACTCCTTTGCAATGACCCTCCTTAAAGTGTGTTGCTCTTCAGGATTAACAAAGTAGCATTTTTAATCAGTCCTTTATGATTTTCATTAAAGTCTATCTGAAGATTGAGTCATTGCAAATTTAAATTGGTGTTCTAATTGATAGGGACCAACTTTCCTATATTAAATTTGTTCCCTGCACCTCTGGATAATTTTGATTGTGATTTTAAAGTATGTCTGGAGATGATTCTTCTGGAGAGGAGTCTTTGTAAATTTAAATTATTGTACTAATTGATAGGGACCAATTTTCCTATGTTAAATTTGTATCTCGCACCTCTGGTTTGTTTTTTTAGTGTAAACTGACAGTCTGATTAACATAATATTACTGTAAATAAAAATCAGGTGAATACGGTTGGATTTTCTTTACATAAGTGTTGAAAAAACAAAACATGTATTTTATTTATCTGATATACATAAAAATATTTCTCTTAAAATAACACCTAGTTTTGAATTATGATTAGTCACAATGAAAAAAAAAATCCATCATGAAGCAAACAGGTTTTTAATGGCTCCCCTTGATTTAAAGTTCCAGAAATTCATGTAAATTCTGGTTGGTTTGACAAAAGTGACGCTGGCCGTTATAGTATTTTTGCAGCTAGTCATTAAGGGCTAGAATCAATGGCATTTGTTTATTCAGTTAGGCAAAAATACGATATAAAGAAAAATGCCATGTCTATATTTTTCTCAAATGTAGATATTACCTTGCTCACAATATACTTACTAGCAATGACCTTGTCAATCCATCCATCCATCCATTCATCCATCTGGTTGAAATCAGTTAAGTCAGTTTAATTAACACTCGGTTAAAGCTGGGGTGAGGTATTATGTAGGACACAGATTGAAAGTGCTGTATGATGGATGGCATCCATCACTTATTATCTAATTTAGCATACTGTATTGACTTTAATGTGGTGACAAATTGTTATTGATTTTGACTTTAACATGGTGGAGCTGCTAAACAGTATTTGATGTGTTCATCTGTGATATGATCACCGAGTAGATTCATAGGCTCATGCTATCATGTTATCTGTATTGAAAGGAAAGGAAAGAATTGTTTAATGACACCCCAACACATTGTTTTGTCAGTGGCTATTAGGAGTCAGACATATGATGTTTGCGACTCATGGTCTGTAGAGAAACCCCTCTACCACCATATAGGTTACTCTTTCAATTTAACAGCAAGGGATCTTTTATAGTTTTCCCATAAATAGAACAGTACATACCATGAACTTTGTTATGACTGGCATCATCATCAAATTAATTGCATCTTGTTCAGTTTGTGTCAGATTGGAGAAAAATAGAATTGCATACAATCTATACTAAATATATAAATACCATTGTCTACAAACACTTGGTTTTAAGTGGAAAAGTCATTATATAGTAACATAATTATTTGTATGTTTTGATTAAATATTTCTAATAGAATTACCAGTTGATCACTATGGTTAGGAGGCCTGCAAATGATATGAGGGCATGGTGTTGAGGTGGGTGGAGGATTTTATCAGGGTTTTTGTCAGAGGGTTAAATGGGTAAAATTCTGTACCTTTACATTTTCTGATGGTATGACTCTGTATCCTCAAATTGTTGGGATAATGTTTTTTTAAGGCAGGTGTTTCCATACTGGTGGTGGGAACACTGCTAACATATGTCAAAGTGGTCTAGAATTCATTTCCAAGCCTCTAAAATCTGACCCCCACCTCATTCTGCCTACTCTCATATTATTTTCTGCCGGAAATCCTGGTTATGATATTAAATCACTTCACTTTCCCCTCATACTAAAACTGGTTTTCTAACTAAGTGATAGTATTTATTTTAGTCTATGTGCACAGAATTACAGGTATTTCAGATATACTAGAACTGTCAAGCCACATATTTCTGTAATCCCTGTTGATACTCATTTACTGCTGACATTAATGGGTTGCATTTATGGACGTTCTGTATCACAAGACTATCACTTAATGCCATGGATGGGCTGACAAATCAAAGTTCACTTGACCGATACATCAGTGGTGGTGTTTACGCTGACAACAGATGCCATCAGGCTGAATGGAGCTGTTGGCCCGCTGTTTGACCTCTGTGTTTGACCTCCGCACGTCTCTCAAATGGACAGCTTGTCACTGGGTTTTCTGTGATGAGCTCTGTGTGTATGACTCTAGTATTTTATTGCTGCTCACTAAACGTGGTTATTTTCACTGAAGTACGTGGGTGGCAGGGGAATAATTGTACTACATTCTTAATCAAACACCTGGCTATTCTCATTTGTTTATGTTGGTGTCAGAATCAGTTTTTTAATGACACCTCTAGAGCACATTGCTCTATTAATCATTGGCTACTGAATGTCTAACATTTGATAAATCTGATATGTAGTCTTCAGAGGAAACAAGCTAGTTTTTTTTCTGTTAGCAGCAAGGGTTCTTTTATATGCTCTTCTCCACAGACAGGAAAACACATAGCACAGCCCTTGATACACCAGTCATATTGCATTGGTTTTGATAGTAGTAACCCCAGTTGGGCTACTGGTGATCGGAGGGGTTGGTGGTCATCCTTCAGGGGATGGGGGCGTAGGTATAGGAAAATTGCTAGGTAGGCTCGTCCCCCTCCCCTCTTAACCTTAGGAGGGTAGCGGCATCCGATTCCCGGATCAATGGGCAGCTCCTAGGATACTCCCCAGGGGTAAAACCCCCTCCTTTTGAGGTCCAGTACCTCCATGTCATTTTGCCGGAGTTTACTTGGGGGCTTCCAAATTTAAAATTATCTCCGGTTTATTATTATTTATTATTTAGACCGACCATCAAAATTTTATTATTCCTCATCTTCAGAATTTAAATTATATCATTAAAGGTCCCCTATTTAAACACTAAAGCAGTTATAATATCCACTAAGTTACCACGTTCTTCTGTTCTCTCTTCATTCTTTCTTTTCTCCCCGGACCCAGTGCCCTTGTCTAATTACATTGGGCCCGTGGTGAGCGTGCCCGAACCAAACTGGACGTGGGCATGTTGTAATAATACTTCAAGTCAAGACACTAGAAATTAAGCCAGATCCCACCCTCGTTAGAAGCATAATAAAGTGCACTATAATTATAGTATGGTATAATATCACTATCATATGGTATCACGCTCAAGTATGGTATGGTATGGTATGGTATGGTATAGTTTGGTGTGCACTTGGTATGCTCTTGGTTTGTGCACTGCATTACAAACGTGTCCTACATAATACCTCATCCTAGTTTAAACCCAGTGTTAATTAAGCTGACTTAAACTTAAAGTGCACTATAATTATAGCATGGCATATGATAATCATATGATGGGTTTTTTACTTGTATTCATTTTGAATGTTTTGTAACTAAAACTGAACAGAATTATCTCGGCACTCAGATTATGACATGCTACACATTCTGGTATTTTATATTACCATATTAATGTATTTCCCAACATGGAACAAACTGTAATTTCAGTGAAGTGATTGCTTGAAAGCAATTGGTGCTGAAATGTCTCATGTGGTCAGCTGGTGGTCATTACTGTTAGTATTAAGTTTCAGCAATAATTATCAACTCATCTTTACACTGTTATTACACTTCAGCAGTTCATTGATTGTGTTATTAAACAATTCAAGCCAGAAGATAGTCTGTGGTTTTTAATCACTACATCCAATACCCATTACATTTTGAGAGAAATCTGAACAATAAAATGTTTATTGTTTTCCAAACTGTATCTTTGCATAATGCAGAGCCCAAGAAATGTAACAGCAAATCTGTGTCTGCACTCAGAAATCATATCAAAACAGCAATGATTCCAAGTGCTTGTCTGTATTCTCTATATTCAATACAATTAGGTTTCTCTAAATGAAGACTTGTAAGAACCTAGTAGCCCAAGTCGCAGCCATTTTGAGAAAATAAGGATTTTGTGATGGGTTACCGGGTTATGACAAACATTAAAAATATAATAATATAATTATCTTATAGTAATAACGATATGGGTTACAGGGTTCTTGCTCTCAACCAACTGACCTTATAGAAAAACTATTTTTGTGCACTTTTGTATTGGTTTAATATGAGTGTCATTATTAGGGTAGTGTTTGCTTTAATAAATCCAGTATGGTTTAGCAGGTATAATGATATCAAAAATATCAAAAGTGTGGGTTACCAGGTACACAGGTCTTCAAAAGTTGCATTTTTATTGAAATTTTCACTCATTTTGGAATCCAGTTATTGTTAAATGATGACCTTTACATTTTGATTTATATATAAATTGTTTAGCATTTAAGAGTATTAAACTGATAATAGTATTTTTAAGTTGATATTTATCTCATAGACATTCTTATATATGAACAGAAAATGTTCGTTTTTTTCTTTGTCATCATTGTCATGGTTGCATGATCTTTTAACATGGCACAGTGTAGTAAGTGCTTATATACTCACTTAATCAATAGACATAGAAACAGGATT
The DNA here is from genome assembly GCA_032355785.1 of Symmetromphalus regularis. Lineage (NCBI taxonomy): Eukaryota > Metazoa > Mollusca > Gastropoda > Neomphalida > Neomphalidae > Symmetromphalus > Symmetromphalus regularis. The sequence goes on from JAULBS010149901.1 coordinate 6,655, forward strand.
TAGAATGTGTGTCATGAGCCACTAAACATTTTCCATACATAATTAACGGTGTTCCTTTTGTTAAACATGACATTAATGCAAGGAAGAAATTAATGCAAGAAATTGATGATTGAATAAACACAGTAATTAACTTACACATTAATTTTACCTTCAACACCATGCAGCTTTTAAAAATGCAAGATATATTAATAAAAATGTGAATGTTAGTATTCCTAATTGATTAATTTCATGGTTTATTGTGTCTTCAACAATCTAAAATCTTCATTTCCAGAAACTATTTAGAATATGTGACTTGCCCCATAAGTCTATATAGGTCAATACTAACAGCATATCTATAGCCAATCAATAGTTGTCAATATCCTATTAACTAGAATAGGATCACTTATAGAACTAAGGCTTAGGACATGTATACTTGTTGGATATAATGAGGTCATTAGGCCTAATCTTTTCACTGACTAGGATTCTTTTGTACAATAACTGACCTGACAATGTAGGTGAAATGACTTGAGTATTTAGTTACACCGTAAATCAATGGACATTGTTGCTGTTCACTGGAGCTATCTAAACAATGTCTATTCAGACAAATCCATTCAGTTGCATAACTCAAACACAAAAACATCTCTTATTTAATACATATATCATGTTGTTTAATCAATAAGTTTTCTTTCAGGGCGTAACTAGGCTTTCAAAATGTGTAATTAATGTTAGGTGTTAACGATGACCTTTGGGAAATTTTAGAAATTAGATATGCAAGGAATGAAATTACTGCATTCTACTTGAATAATTTTGAAGAAAAACTACATTGCTACAAGATAGTTACACCCATGTTTGTTATTGTAATATAAGCAGGTAAAAATTCTATTTGAGGGTGTGTGACGGAAAATATGAGGAGATAATGACAATTTTGTTACAATATAATCTGACTTTAGAAAGCTACTCGATTTCTAGAAAGCTACTGAACCGTAGAGATACTGGATTTTAGAAAGTTTGTGGATTTTAGAAAGTTACTGGTCTTTAGAGATACTGGATTTTTAGAAAATTACTGGTCTTTAGAGATAAAATGATTTTAGAAAGTTGCTGGTCTTTAGAGATAAAGGATTTTAAAAAGTTACTGGGCTTTAGAGATAAAGGATTTTAGAAAGTTACTGGTTTTTAGAGATACTGGATTTTAAAAAGTTACTGTTCTTTAGAATAAAGGATTTTAGAAAGCTACTAGTCTAGAGATACTGGATTTTAGAATGTTTTTGGACTTACAGATACTAGATGTTACAAAGCTACTGGACTTTAGAAAAGCTAGAATAACACAATTCATCACCTTAAGAACAAAGTAGATGATTCTGATTATTACAATTTATTTTTGTTAGGATAAAAAAAAAGTGTTTCCATGGATGGGTAGATGTTAATTAAAAGATGGCTTGCTACATGAAAACAGATTAGTTGATTAGTAAATCTCATCATGTAGTTTATATCAAATCTAAATCTTCAGGATTAAATTACAATCACATCAGTTTACATATCAGTCATGACTGGTACATCAAAGGCCATGCTGTGTTGTGTATGATAAAGTTCATATTAAAGATCACTTGCTGTAGTGTCTAATGGCCTTTGAATTACCAAATGTTTGACATCCAATAGCTGATGATTAATAAATCAATATGCTGAAGTGGTGTTGAAAACAAAACAATTTTTTTTTCTAGTTTTGTTGCCATTTATCAAGGCTTTTCAAAGTTGTTATTTGAATTGATATTTAAGTTGTACCTACAATCAAACCTAGTCAAGGAACCACCTGCATTAAGAAGCATTTGTTTTAAGAGGCCACCTGCCTTTAGAATACAATTTGTGTTACACACATGGGTGGTCATTTAATACAGGTTTGACTTATATTGATTCTGCAAATGTAATAGACTATGACTAAAACAATAATCTCCTTTATAATTATGATAGATACTATCTGGTTAAGGACTGCAGAAGGAAAAGACTTGATGTTTAATGATAGCTCTCACATTGTTTATTCAGACATATGGTGTTTTGTGACTCATGGGATACCCACTGCCATAACATAGGCTACTAACAGCAAGGGATGTTTCTATATACACTTTTCCTCAAACACATACCACAGCTTTTGATAAACCAGTTGTGGACCACTGGTCAATTCAAGTAGAATATACCTACCTGTTGAGCCTAGCAGAGCATTATTATTATTTTTTTAATTTATCTCAAACTATTAGTAAATGTGAGCCAGCATCTGACAGGTTTTGAACTGTGGTCTTCTGTTTGATAGTTCAATGTCTGACCACTGGACCACTGAGGCTCTTGGGTTAAAAATCCCATGGCTGAAGTGAGATTTGATCCCAGTAGATACTATCTATGAGTATTAAGACTATAACCACTGCATCACTGGGGCTGGAGGTTGGAGAAGAGTTTGTTAAAGAAAATGGACATATAGATTTTAATCAAATGATGATAACATACTGTAAAGCTATCACTCAGTGTTAAGATGAAGGTTTGTCTTGGCTAACTCAGTTAATTAGTGTTTAAACCACTGATTTATTGTTTCATGCTGACCATTAGCTAGTGTCTGATGTGATTATATCCAGCAACCATAGATGTTTTCTCTATGCACATTATTAAATCTGTGCTTATCAAATTATGCTCTACCATTGTTGGTCTACCTTTAAAAATGGCAAGCCATCTTAATCCAAGACAAAGTGGAGGGTAGACCAGTAGGCTCCAACATGATCTTAAACCATGTTACAGTTACCATTGTACTAGTAAATTACTCTTATTCAAACTAAAAGTTAGAAAGAATCAGTCTGAATGACCAGAATTAATGATTTCATTGTACATTCATGGTTTCATTGCACATTCATGGTTTCATTGTACATTCATGATTTCATTGCACATTCATGGTTTCATTGTACATTCATGATTTCATTGTACATTCATGATTTCATTGTACATTCATGATTTCATTGTACATTCATGGTTTCATTGTACATGGTTTCATTGCACATTCATGGTTTCATTGTACGTTCATGGTTTCATTGTACATTCATGGTTTCATTGTACATTCATGGTTTCATTGTACATTCATGGTTTCATTGTAGATTCATGATTTCATTATAGATTCATGGTTTCATTGTTCATTCATGGTTTCATTGTTCATTCATGGTTTCATTGTTCATTCATGGTTTCACTGTACATTCATGATTTCATTATTCATTCATTTTTGTGAATCTTATTGTGCTATTTCGATCAGTACAAAATATTTTAATCCTGTCATACACACATGTTTATATTAATTTAAGTCCCCATGTACTAAAACATATGTAACTGTGAACCATCTGATATTTTTGGCTTCTCTGCACAATTGTGAAAGAAAGCTGATTTTATATCGTTGGTCTGAGCCCAAGGTTAAAGTCTTTGTTTCATATTCCTTACCAAGTGAAGCATAGTTATCAGTGATCATTATCCATATTCACTAAACTAATCTTCATCAACGTGACAAACGTATACCCTGATTGAAGTCAACATAGGTCACTGTGGTCTGTAATTTATGCTTAAGGCTTCAAACACCAACATGCTGAGGTCATGGGCAGATTTGAAATGGTGCACCTTCCATGCATGATGACTGCCCTTCAAGCTAAATATTTATTTTTGGTATTTTTCTTGTAGTAAATTTATTTGTGTAACATTGATAATAGCATTGATTGATTGATTGGATATGTGTTTGATTACCCCCCTTACCAGCTGAAAAACATAAACATCAGCTGTTGGGGGGGTCAAACTATGCTTATAATTGCAGACACTGATGCAGGATTTCTGAAAGGGGAGGGGTTCCAAATATGATGAGAGAATAGGACTGGGGAAATTTTTTAATTTTCTTGTCCTTCCACTCTGAAAATGTTAAAAAAAAAAAATTAGAGAAAGAGGGGTCCAGACCCCCTGGACCTCCCTCTGGATCCACTACTGAATTGAAAACATAAAAATAAATCACTACATAAATGTGATTGATAATGGTTATGCATGCATTTTTAAATAATGTTCCAGTTCTATAATTACTGTTTTTCCAGTGTTATCTGTCTGTCTAAATTGGTCTGTCACACAGTGAACAGATTTTAACAGTTCTTTGTTCATAATGCATGCTGGGATTTGCAGTTTTAAGTAATGACACAACTGGTTAGATTCATTTAAACCACTTTCCCATATTGACAAGATCTGGAATCTTAAGCACATTTAAGTACTTAATGACGCATTACACAAAAGAACTGTGCAAAATTCAGTTAACAATTTTTGACATTTTTCCATTCATGTATAGCATTTGCATGGGAGGGTGGTAGGGGTCAACTCATGCATGCAAATTTAAATTCATCATTGAAATTTTTATTGAAATACTGACAAAAATATATGTATGGTTACTAATTTGAGAAGGAGTGATGTCGGGAAATTAATATACTTTGTATAAATAAGAAAATGCTAATAATTGTGAACAACCTATTTATGTGTATTAAAAATTAAGAACTTTAATATATTGTTTATTGTTGCAGGTTGAATATGGTGATCTGAAGTTAGGGGACACCTCACAAACAGCCAGCCTGTCCTCGACCACCCCCCAGCAGCAGCTTCAGTCAGCAATAGAAAAGTTTTACCCTCACAAGTACAGACTCAACACTCGGGAAGATGAAGGGTAGGTGACTTAATTAATAATAATGGCATATTGGTTAATCAACAGGTGTCAGACTCGCCGTGTTTGTAACACATGGTTCACAGAAGAAGCCTGCTACCACCAAATAGGCTGCTGTTTCTGGTTAGCAAGGTGTTCTTATATACACATGCCCACAGGCAGTTTATTACATCAGTAACTGCTTGTAATGAGAAAAATACCAGTTAGTTCCTTGAAGGGAATTGATCTAGTGACCCATCACACTTCAGGTGGATGCTCTATCTCTGAACTAGTTCCACTCCTAATAATCTTCACAAAATTATATTGAGATTACATTTTATTGACTGCCTGTTCTTAGATCAGTTATACTTTGCAAACTCATCAACAGTTAATATTAAAATAACTGCCCTATAGGTAGACTGGTAGAAAGTGGGTGGGATCCTACCAGTACTCAATACAGAAACTCATTGTGAACAACAGATCTTTCATTATGATTGAAATCATTTTTCTGCCCAAGACAGAATCCAAGAGAGATTGTAGATAAATTGTAAACATATGAATCAAGGTTAAAACATTAATAATATTCATGCCAAAGGTTGAAAACATCAAATCTTTCCTAATTTACAATACTGCATTGTTTGCTCTGAACTTCGTCATAAAATATACAACATGTTATTTTCTAGGTTAAAATAGTGCTTTAGGCTATTTGTCAAATTTACATGCAAATATAGTTATATATCATCAAAAAAACAAGAGAGAGTGATTTACAGTAGTTAATAGGCCTATTTGTTGTGGGAAACAAGTACTTATAACTGTTACATTGATGTTGGTGATATAACATGTTCTTACGATTTGTTTTATGTATTGATGTTGGTGATACAACATGTTCTTATGACTTGTTTTATGTAGAGCTTTGCTTGATGGGCTGGCAGAGCGATGGTTGGCACTCCATGGTCGAACAGCACCAGACTGTGTCCGCATTTTTCTTGCCGTTGCCAGGAAGTGGCCATTCTTTGGTGCAAAATTGTTTTGTGCAAAGGTGAGACAGGTTTATATTATTTTTAAGACAGATATTTATATAAAGTTTACATTTTATGTGGTTAAATATATTTATATATATATATGAGAAAATGTTTCAAATAGATTAAAAACGATGACCCACCCCTCTATATAAACTTAATATATAAACTTAATACGTAAATTCACAAAGGTGAGACTGGTTTTTATAATTTTTAAGACTTATTATTTATATAATCTTTACATTTAATGTTGTTATATATATTTTTTAATATAAAACATTTTACAAATAAATTAAAAACAACAACCCACAACTTAAATAAATTTAGTAAACTGGTTAATAGAAAACATATTTTTTACAATATTTTAACAAGGATTGAATTTCATCCTATAATCCCCATAAAGAACTTTACATTTGCTTTTATGTCCTTGTTTATCCTCATGTTCTAAAACCATCCACAGTAATTTCTGCCATGCCAGTAAACAAATTTCATTGCCTGTTGTAATGAAAACAATTAGAATTTCCAACTGTTTTTCTGTCGTAATTTCAAAGTTATTTAACTTATTGCCGTGTAACAGTACAGACAGCTGCCATTACCAAAGCGCCATGCCGTACAAACAATTACATTTTCAAAGGCTTTCAATCTTATTGCATTTTTACATTCACTCTGTTTATTGATAAAACATAACAACACAATTAACCAATGAGTTTCTTATTTCCAAGGTTAAGGTCATTTTCAGAATTATATCACTGTTTTTGTTTGTTTGTTTTTCTGTTACAGAAAATGTTCTTTATTATGATCCACAAAGTATTAAAAAATTGGTTGGACCATCTTTAAATAAGCAGTTTTCTTTGATTTTAAATTGATAAATTCTGAAATTTTTTATTTATTTATTTTAATATGTTAAGACACCAGTTAATAAATTTATGAAAAGAAAATATGAAAATAGATTTCATTTTCGATAAATTCTGAATTCAAGCTAAAATACTACACCAGAATGATTTCTGTATATTAAAAATTTTGAATGAACATATAATTAATTATCATACAATACAGTTTATTCATGGTCCATTATTCATCAACAAATTCATAAATTTATAAACAAACATTGGTCTTTTCAGTTTTCTTCAGGGTTAGAGTTCATTTATCAACGTGTCTGCAAAAATTATAGGTCTCACTACTTAAGTTTTCTTCTGGGTCATTTCATTCACGATGGTCTTTGATAGTGAAGCTTATATTAGCTTCTCTGTTGTACATATTTGTTTCTAGTGAGCAGGGTTATATAAAATGTCCTACATTTGTGCACCTGTGTATATTTTTAAAAGCTTGTTTCATTGGCATAATGCTTGCTACGAGTTTTTCATATGGTATACTTCTTTTGGCTCAAGGGCGTTCAATGTTACATACCCATGCATGAACTGGCTTATTTTGTATGCTTAAAAATACTCTATTTATCCACATGTCTGTTAGGGTGAAATAGTGAAAAACTGAGGTGTAAATGTTTTTTTAATTTTGGGGTGAAACTAAATGAAAATTCAAAATATGTTTAATATGGTATACTACCAGTGTAGTGACCTTAAGGATAGGATAACCATGTTTTGTCACATATTTATAGGATGTTAAACGAGTTTCCATTTTATATCAGATTTATGTCCCGAATGAAATAATTTTCAGTTGTCACAAGCTTTAGCGAGTGACAATGAACATTATTTCACGAGGGACATAAACATGATGCTAAATGGAAGCGAGTTTAATATCCTATTTATTACTCATTATCAGTTTTAAGTTAAATTTAAAATGAAAAGAAAAAAATGAAACCAATTGTTTTCCTTTTCGGAAACAAATTATGCGAAATAATATGATGTCCTAAGACGTCAAAAATGTTATGTACCAGTAACACTTTGATATGAACCAAGATATGTTGAGCCGTATGGGTAATAAATAGAGGATATCAAACAACACCATTTATTATTAAATTTATGTCTTGAGTGAAATAATTTGTCAGTGGACATACATTTGATAATGAATGGTACTGCATTTGATATTCTATTTATTTATTATCCACTCTTTTAAACTTTTTCTGTGCATGACAGTTTAGACAAATACTAGATATAACTATTGTTATATTGTACTTTTCTTGTTCTAGTAATTTCATTTGCACATTTACAAAATTAAATGACATCATATTTAGTACATGCAAGCTTATTTGTCGTGATGGCCAAAGCAACACAATGAAATGTCCCATTAAACCATTGCTGATATTTTCTCAGTGGGAAATAACAAATATCTACCAGGTTATGAATGCCCACTGGGGTAATAAATACATTTTATGTAAAGCTGTCTGTGTCCTCAGATTAATATTTCATGTATATGAATTATGATGAAATCTGATTCTCTCATTTTTTGAAACTTTGCTCAGATTGATATATTCCCATAGCACTCAATTATTTATGAACAACAACAGGACCCTCACAGCTGTTGTGATATCAATATAGACTGTCTATCCATTAGTGGCAAATTTGCATAACTCTTTTATTCTTCATACAAAATAAATACCAAGTAACCTATTTTATTTTGCATAACCCATTACAAAATATGTTATGTAGACTGATAATAATTATTCAGTAAATAATACACATAAAAAAAAAAAATAGGTTGTGCTAAAAGAAGATTTGTGGAACCAATGAGTGAACTAAATCAGTGGTTCCCATTGAAACATTTCTTTGCTTCTTTTCTTTTTTCTCATACATAGAATTTACTAAAACAGTCTACCAGTATGATTTTTTTTATATTCAGAATCTAATTCCAGAAAAAAATATTTCTACTTCCATAAGCTGACCATATTAGTAGATGCTTAGTGACTGAATGTATAATTGTTAGTGTCAATTTAAAGTAAGACATCATTAAATATTTGTGTTGTGTTCTATCTGGTATTTAAATCTGTAATAATATTAATGTAAGTGTTAAAACAATTTGAAGTATGATGTCATTAAATGTATATGTGTAATCATCTTAAAAGAAAAATTACTACAGCCATACAGGATACTCTTTTCAATTAGCAGCAAAGGATCTTTTATATGCGCTTTCCCACTGACAAGACAGCACATACCATATCCTTTGATAAACAAGTTGTGGACCACTTGTAGGTATAAGTGGTGCACACCTACTCAGTGAGCCTTGCAGAACACTCATTCTGGTTGGAACCAATATCAAGATTAAAATTCCCATGCCTCAATTGAGATTTGATCCCAGTACTTACCAGACATTAGTCTTGACTACAACACTGAGCCAATTTGTGAGAGTTTGTCCAAGCTTTTAAAAGTTTTATCAGTTAAGGGCAATGACGCAAAAACTAAAATTATATATTGAAAAATAATTTAGAAATTAGTTACTACAGAAAAAGTTAAAATATGTTTGAAAAAGAACATTTTTTATTGAAACATTTCTTTGCTTCTTTATTTTTTTCTCATATATAGAATTTACCAGAACTTTCCATGATTTTTTTATGTATTCAGAATCTGTTTCCAGAATTTTCTCTTTTTTTTTGTCTACGTACATAAGCTAACCACATTAGTAGTTGCTTAGTGACTGAATGTATAATTGCTAGTGTTAATTTGAAGTAGGACATTCTCAGGAAAAGTGAAGGTATTTAGACCTCCTTGAACAAAGATAAGGGATATTCATACCTCCTAATGGGAAACTTAAAGGGTACAAGCCACCAAGAACAAAGCTTGAATTAACTTGGCAATACTATAAAATGTTTTGATAACTATGTAATTTTTACTAGTTTTTTTTTTTATAATTTGTGTTTTAAAACGTTTAGACAGCTCCCCCTTATAAGTGGTAGTCTAACTCTTACAATGTTACATTACACACACTCACAGAATATGTCATTGTGAGGCGACTTCAGTTCTATATCTTTGTTTACGGATGAACTTTTTGAAAATGGCAGGATGGAGGAGGGAATAAAAATTAAAATGACATTTAGATTTTTAAAAATTTTGGTTTACAGTCAACATTCTTTCAAAAGCAGAGAGGATGAAATGAAAAAATTCTACAACTACGAATATGTTTGTGTTATTTATTTTAAAAATACATATTTAAACCATATGCCTTAGAAAGACCACATGTGGTTAAAACTATTATATAGTAAAAGAAAACCTAAAAAGACCTATTACCGTTCAAATAAATAAAGAGATCAAAGTGGTTTTAATCAATAATACTTGTACATTATGAAGGTGTGAGTCACATCAGGTATGATTGGAATGTTGAAATATAGGTAATTTAAATGAGAATCAAATTGTCATGTAAACATATGTATGTAGTTTTTACCTAACTGTACACAGTAAAGGTGTGAGACATCAGGTACGATTGGAGTAAGTGCAACATCGAAAACAGGAGTTAAAGCGGTAGTTATCTCCAACTCCAGCTAGCTACAGCCCAGTATTAGTATATGTAATATGTTATTAATTTTATTTGATTGATTAAAATACTTTGTAAAATTTTTATTTAAACATTGCATTATTTTGGTAACTAAATTATTTTAGGGATTAAAATTAATCCTACTGTCAGTAATTAATACTTTCAATTCAAAATTTAAAATGAAACAACCCCCTCCCCCCCAAAAAAAAAACATTAAAAAAATGAAAAGAAAAAAACTGAAATAAGACCAAAACTGGAATATTCACTGATACACATCATAAAGTGTGGGTATAACTATTACATGTGGGATATTCACCGATACACATAATAAAGTGTGGGTATAACTATTACATGTAGGATATTCACTGATACACATCATAAAGTGCAGGTATAACTATGTATTACATGTAGTGTTCTAACTGGGGACATTCTATAATTGTGTTAAAACAATTTGAAGTATGACGTCATTAAATGTATATGTGTAATGTTCTGGGAACTGAATCTGTAATTGTAAGTGTTAAAACAATTTGAAGTATGATGTCATTAAATGTATATGTGTACTGAATCTGTAATTGTAAGTGTTAAAACAATTTGAAGTATGACGTCATTAAATGTATATGTATAATGTTCTGGGAACTGAATCTGTAATTGTAAATGTTAAAACAATTTGAAAATGACGTCATTAAATATATATGTGTGGTGTTCTATTGGGTGTGTTAATAGATTTTCTAAGCAATTAATTAAATAGCTTTATTAATCTACTAGCTCTAATATTTATTTTAAAAAGGCCTGCATAATAAGCTTCACAGACTGCCAATACAGAAAAGTGTGGTATGAGTCCATAAATCTTTTATTTCACTGCTAATAGTTTTGCCTGCATAAAAACTCTTTTTTCTAGCTAATATTAAAGGTATAGTCCCACGGAATTTAAGGGTCTTTGTGGTCTAAATATTGATTAAGAATGAAACTTTCATGTATTTGTTATACTAGATCTCATTTTCATATCACGCAAAACATTTTAACTGAACCATGGTATAGGGAATTCCATGTCGAATCAATCGATTTTTTTCACAATTAAACAGGCACTAATCTAGCCAGTGAAATAGGGCTTTTTTTTGCCGAAAGTTTGCTCAAGTTGCCAACTTGTTAGCAGTAGTGAGAAGTCGAAGTCACCATAATATTTTGCTCGAAGTAAAGTGAAAAACAAATCCCTGTAGCTAATGTCTGACAGTGACACAGATTTGTGATGCCAATAAAAAAAAACCTTGCCTTTACACATAAACAAATAACAAATCTCACATGAGATTATTTTCCATTATTAATTACCGGCTATTTCTGGTAACGCGGAATAGACCGTGTCGATCTTTGTTCGGTTGCGTAATATGAACGAGAATTCCAATTGCTTTGCTAGAGATGTATTTAAAAACTTGTCGCCTGTTGATTCAGTGCTAGTGTTCAAAGCCGTTGGAGATTGGTCTGCTTGGACAGTTTTAATTTAGCTTTGGTAAAATACAGGACACTACAACATGGTCTACTGATTGATTTTCAATAGTTTCTAAGACAGTGGTTTTGATTGGTTGATTGCTATTCTGTTGGCGTTTCCTTTGGAAACCGGATGTTTTTGTGGTAAATAATTATGTTGTGATTCTGGCAACTTCAAAGATAACACGGTTTCGATTCACTTTGCGTTCTTGTTGTCAGAAGTAGATATTTTCAATAGCATATCTATTCAAAAAATATGGTTGTTGATTAATGTTTATTGCATTATTAAATTTTAATTAAAAATAATTGGTGATTGTGGAAAACGTTACAAGAACATGTTTTTGATTCTGTACACAAAACGGGTAGACCATTACAAAATGGAGAAAGAGGATAGGGCTCAGAGGTTTCCCCATCAAATTTTTTTTTTTTTTTATAATAAATTAAAATATTAAAACTATGTTTAACAGGGGGATTTTTTTTCTTATTTTTTTTGGTTAAAATATAAAAAGTTAATTTTTTTATTTCCCCTTAAAAAAAAGGGTCATAGGTCTAGACAAGAAAAACCAAAAGAAACCAACACATTAATTTAATACATTTGTTTTTTGCTGGGTTCAGTTCTATTTTTATCAAACTTCTCCCATTTCTTATGGGAAGGGAGAAGTCACTTCTCCCACTTTTGTATCCTAGATTAGGGCCTGTTAAAAATTTCAAATTTCAAGATTGGAACTCCTCATGGGTCAAAATAAATTGGTACAAAATGTTTTTGCAGCTACAAAAATATTCAGAAGTTTAAAAATAGCGGCTAATGGGGGAATACCCATCACGTGACTTGAAATATATACGTCACACCTTCAATGGAAAAAAAAGGTGGGTTTATTTTATTTTTATTTGTCCATGAGCATAATTCATTATTATTTTTAAAATATTGATAATAAGCGATATGAGGAGGTTATGTAAGTATGTGAATTAATTAATTCTATGTACAAATCAAATGTTTATATTTAAAATTACTTCTTTGTTTGGAAATTAATTAGGTCAAGAGTCTGTGAGAGTATGTGTTTAAGACTATTAATGAACAGATAGAACATGTTCTTGATTTTATTACTAAAGTGACTGTTGATATTAATGGTATCAGAAAGTTGATATTAATGGTATTAGCAAGTTGATATTAATGGTATTAGTGAGTTAATATTAATGGTATTAGAAAATTGATATTAATGGTATTAGCGAGTTGATATTAATGGTATTAGAAAGTTGATATTAATGGTATTAGCGAGTTTATATTAATGGTATTAAAAAGTTGATATTAATGGTATTAGCAAGTTGATATTAATGGTATTAGCAAGTTGATATTAATGGTATTAGCAAGTTGATATTAATAGTGTTAGCAAGTTGATATTAATTGTATTAGAAAGTTGATATTAATGATATTAGTGAGTTGATATTAATGGTATTAGAAAGTTGATATTAATAATATTAAAAATTTTATATCACTGTTCAGCTGACAAGGATGAAACAACAGTATTATTAAAATTATGGTTTGCTATTGAAATTTCTGCTTGTTTGTTAGTGAACACTTTAAGGAGCAAACATTTACGATACAACTTTTGAAACTTTAGGTCATTCACAATTCTCATCATTTTTTTATTTATACAAAGCATAAGACCCTTCCAACTGACCCCATTTAAAATGTTGATTTTGGGTGGAATTTGAATCCACATTTTAATGATTAATATAAATCTATAACCTGGATGAATTTGTTAGAATACAAAAATGTTGATAATTGTGAGCTACCTCTTATTTTACATAATGTCTAAGTGTATCTGTGTGATAGAAGATTACAGCACATAGCATCATTAGGTTGACATTACAGAACTTGATACGTTCAATTACTGCGAGCACCATGTCGCAGGCTTCTTTAATCAGTCTAATTGCTGAAATGTATTAGTTTTTCAATCTGTCTCTTCAGGCAGTAGTCGTTGCCATAACTGTAATAACCAGCAAATTGATTTTTTTTCTTCATCAGTTGGTCTTGTCGTCTTCCTTGACCTAAAAAAGGCAGACGGAAAACATTGTTTTGTTTTTTCTTTTTTGTTAACTAACAGACTTTTTTTCTTTGGTTGTTACTGTTCTGATTAACTGTATAAGGGAGTGTGACAGCTTGTAGACAGTGTTTTTATTTTAAAAAATAGAGTGCAAAGATATTTGCAAAAAAGGGCTCAACTATATTTATGTATCTTTAAAAATAAGGTAATTTTGTCCAGTTATAAAGATCTGTACCAAGTAAAGAAAATCTGGATTTTTCTGTTCTATATGTGGGGCAGGTCATTTTTTTTTTCTTGATATACTCCAATTATAAAAAAATATAATAAATGAAAGAAGAAACACCCATCTTAAGTCAATTTTCAAGGAATGAGGGGTAGAATACAAGAAGCCCCTAATATATAGTTGATTTTCAAGGAATGAGGGGTAGGATACTAGAATGGAAAGTTAGTTTTATTTAACGACACATCTAGAGCACATTGACTTTTATCTCATCAGCGACTATTGGACGTCAATGATATATTTATTTAGAGGAGGATACCAGAAGCCCCTATTATATAGTAGATTTTCAAGGGATGAGAGGTAGGATATCAGAAGCCCCTATTATATAGTAGATTTTTAAGGAATGCAGGGTAGGATATCAGAAGCCCCTATTATATAGTAGATTTTTAAGGAATGAGTGTAGGATACCAGAAGTTCCTATAGTAGATAGTGCATTTATTATTCACTGTTTTGGACAGTAATCTTTGTACAGGCCCCGTAGGAGCTGGGGGGCAGCTCACCCCCCACCCACTCACTTTTTTTTGCCAGTTTTTAATATGGTTAAAATGTCTTGGGTAGTAAGCCAAAAACATGCCAGAATCACTTTAAAGAGTGTTAATATTTAAAAAATGTCCTTGTGTGGCATCTTGCCCGTGACACTCATGGTTTCGCACAACATATTTTATACACCAATAAAAATGAGCCTCCCTCCCACTTTGAAAATCCGTCCTATGTTACTGTTGTAAAACCCTCCTTTTGAAGATTAATTGTCCTAAGTCACTTCTCATCCCATTGTAGCAGTAGGCAAGGCTTGGTTTTCTGCCTTATTCACAAATTCACATTTTATCAATTGTTTTCCATGTGATGATTAATGAACTGTGGAAAGCACTGAGATAAATCATTGTAATTTATTACCAAATTATACATGAACACCACGCTAATGAGGCTTGAATGGTAAACTTTATTATTTGAATACAAGTATGTAATACCAATAATATAAAATATTATATTTCTTTTTATTTCATAGCCTTTTTATTAAACTTGTCAATTTTATTGTGTATCTGATTTGCTTTTATAATAGTTATAAAATAAACTGCTTCCATAAATTATTAAATTGGTGACCATTTGATTCAGTATTAGGCAGTGCTTAAGAACTGGTACAACAAACGCTGTGGTTTTTGTGAAGTGCATATAAAAGATCCTTGCTGTCGATAAGAAAGAGTAACCTATATGGCAGAAACAAATTTCCTCTCTCATACTAAAATTAATCTCCATCCTGGGTTAGAAGCACAGGTAGCTGACTTGCATTCTTTGGACAGCATGCTTGAACCTTAATTGAACATAAGCATTAAAATAAGTTATAAACAAAATAAAGATGATTTTCAAGATTTTTATATCTAATTATTATTAAAAAAAATTTATTTTTCTTTTTATTTGCACATGCAGTTACTGAATTATTTTGTTAGGAAAATGTGTAGAGCCATTAATGCCAGATTTGTTTAAGAGAGGTATTTTTGGGAAAAGGATTCAGGTAGTAGACAAATTATTTTTCTTTTTTTTAAAAAGAAGTGGACCTAATACATGTATGTTTTTTTTTAAAAAACATTCTTCCCAAGGAGAGGTGCTTATACACCATTTGCACCCCATGGAAACCCCTAAGTGTGTTGTATGTTTGTAGTTTTTAGTAGTAGATGTTTATGACACGACTAAGTTTGAAGTTGTATTGTGTGATTGCAGATGAGGTGTTCTCCGGAGCCAGATGAAGAGGTGTGGCTTGCTGTGCAGGAGGATGGCGTGTCAGTCTTAGAACTTGTCTCTATGGTATGTATTGAACACTTTTGTTTTGTCTCTATGGTATGTATTGAACACTTTTGTTTTGTCTCTATGGTATGTATTGAACACTTTTGTTTTGTCTCTATAGTATGTATTGAACACTTTTGTTTTGTCTCTATGGGATGTATTGAACACTTTTATTTTGTCTCTATGGGATGTGTTGAACACTTTTGTTTTGTCTCTATGGGATATATTGAACACTTTTATTTTGTCTCTATGGGATGTGTTGAACACTTGTTTTGTCTCTATGGGATATATTGAACACTTTTGTTTTGTCTCTGTTATGTATTGAACACTTTTGTTTTATCTCTATGGTATGTATTGAACACTTCTGTTTTGTCTCTATGGGATGTATTGAACACTTTTGTTTTGTCTCTGTGTTATGTATTGAACACTTTTGTTTTATCTCTATGGTATGTATTGAAAACTTTTGTTTTGTCTCTATGGAATGTGTTGAACATTTTTGTTTTGTCTCTATTGGATGTATTGAACACTTTTGTTTTGTCTCTGTTATGTATTGAAAACTTTTGTTTTATCTCTATGGTATGTATTGAACACTTTTGTTTTGTCTCAATGGGATGTGTTGAACACTTTTGTTTTGTCTCTATGATATGTATTGAACTTTTTTTTTTTTTATCTCTATGGTATGTATTGAACACTTTTGTTTTGTCTCTATAGTATATATTGAACATTTTTGTTTTGTCTCTATGGGATGTATTGAACACTTCTGTTTTGTCTTTATGGTATGTATTGAACACTTCTGTTTTGTCTCTATGGGATGTATTGAACACTTCTGTTTTGTCTCTATGGGATGTATTGAACACTTCTCTTTTGTCTCTATGGGATGTATTGAACACTTCTGTTTTGTCTCTATGGGATGTATTGAACACTTGTCTCTATGGTATGTATTGAACACTTCTATTTTGTCTTTATGGTATATATTGAACACTTTTGTTTTGTCTCTATGGTATGTATTGAACACTTCTGTTTTATCTCTATGGTATGTATTGAACACTTTTGTTTGGTCTCTCTGGTATGTATTGAACACTTTTGTTTGGTCTCTCTGGTATGTATTGAACACTTGTTTGGTCTCTCTGGTATGTGTTGAACACATTTGTTTCACTCTGTCTTAAACTCACACAGTTTTACTAAAACATATATAAGTAGGATATACTGAAGACCTTACACTAAGCTGTTACCTCTATTATTGATATACAGTATGTTTTCCAACAGTGAATGTATTGGTAGACTAACTCCATAATGGTCATCATCAGATCATGTCCTTTTATCAGAAAGTCAGTTGTAGAAGAAAGTGATAAAATAAACATTTCAATCATATGGTATTACTTCAATATTGTCTTAGCAGCATTTATATGGCACCTTTCAGTGATATTCATTTCTGTTTGAAAATAGGAGAGCAATCTATTGCTCATCTCAAAATAATTCCAAGCTAGAAATTTCAAATACAGTTTTGAAGATTTTTATATTTAGTAGGATAAAAATATGTTGAAAGACGAGTATAGAAATATTTGCCATTTTCTATCTTCATGAATATATAAGCAATCAGTCACTGAAATGAAGAGGATAGTGTGACCAATATAATGGTTTTTTATGGTTTCTTCTATTTCATGGCTTACATCAGTCAAAGTGTGTACATATTTATATGGTTATTAGTATTATGAATGCGTGTCATTCCAATAAGCTCTCCTTTCTGTAAAAGCTGAAAAAGGTCATTTTAACCTGCTGAGTGACATAATAACATGCAGGATGGTAGCATCATTGTGTGCTCTTGAACATTCCCTTGTGACAGATTTAGTGATTTAGACTTTTCTAGAATCTTGTAAGTTCTCGTAACACTATCAATGTTAAGAATTCTACTTATGTGTATAGCTTTCTCTGTCACAATTTCAGTGACAAGTTTTCAAACATGCAATTAATTCTTTTCATCAGAAATACTTAATTCTTGAAATTATTTTTTCATCATCTGGTTTTTGTTATTACCTTGTTTTGTTTAGCACACATACAAGTGACTTCAAAACCCCCACAAAAAACTCATTTCAAATCAAGTCCTTTTAGCTTGTTCCATTTTATAGCCTACTATAGCATCAAAGAACACTTTTCCTCACTTTGGTATTCACCAGACAAATCTGTGATACTTTTCAACGTTGCCCATCAGTACTGCTCTTCACCATAAAAAAGCTCTAAAGACCGGAAATTAGACGCAGCAACAAATAAAAAAAAATGGTTTTGATTGACATGGGCTAAAATCTGTACAGATGTTGCTGGTGATGCCTAATTATGTCAAAAATCAATTTGATCTTGACAGCGCAGCTTCTCAGTGTGAATAGAGTGACTGTCCTTTATTCCCTGCCACTGCCGGGCTGATCTCTGCTTGATTAGGTGTCCTAGCAGCAATTGTAGTCGAGATGCTTCACAACTGTGACCACACCGAGCAAAATGAGTGATGGTCATTTCTGAATCATCAGCAAACCTCTTGTGACATCAAGGCTATTCTAGTCAAATCTGTCTTCATCTTGAACATCATTATTAGCAAACTGGGCTTGTGTGGGTATTAACTCAACAAATGTACTGTGAAAACATATTTTTCGGGTTAATTTTTTGTTGTTGTTGTTATTCATATATTAATTTGTGCTTTAATTGAGTTCTGCCTAGAAATATATGAGTAGTGAAAAAAATATAACAAATAGGTAAGATTTGGTGAAATTCATGACTTTAAGTCACATAGTACTATAAGTGGTGGTTATTAATGTGATTGGTGGCGACAATGCTGGTTTGAACATATGCTGATCTTTGTGGACATGTTATAACTGGTAATGTAGTAAACATACAAGTTAACATGCAAATAGTATTTAAAAATATATTCATTAAAACTGAATAGAAAACACTTTTTTTGAAGTTCTGGTATATGTATTTCTATTATTGAATCTTGTGGATGATATTGCAGCTCTTAAAACATAATTATCAGTGTTGATGATGAAGTTATAGTTGTCTGATGATGTCACTTAGTGTATTCCAGTTAATTGTTGTAACTTCAATTTCTTAAAATAGAAAGTAAAATTATTTTAAAACATATTTCCCCAAGGGCTTTTGTGACTTACTTTTTTCCTTGCCATTTATTACAACTATATTCAAGTAATCTAGCATAGCTATTACAGCATCAAAAGCACTTCTAACGACATTGTCCCATGTTCATCGAGAATGCTTTTAATAGATGTTTATTGTTACAGAAATAGCTATAAAACATAGACTGATTTACACAGACGGAAATAGCTCTGTGACATGAGTTGCAAAAATGTGCTGTATCATTTGATCACGTTCAAAAATCATTACATTTTGGAAATGAGAAATGTCATAGTATTGAAAATTTAATTACTTGAAAGTTCACTTGCCTGTGGATAAGTTAGATCTTGCAGATCAGTTGCCCGACTTACAGATTCCACTTAATTTAGGCATTGACATTATTATTTCTTAACCTCTAAGTACCATTAAACTACCTACATTTCTGCAATATATTGTTTTAAAAATATATGCACTCCCATGATATAGAAATTAATTTGTGAACTTTTCCAGAGTATGGATGTTTTGCATCTATAGGTTCAAATTGTATGTTTGATAGGGGATGGGAGTGATCACTTCCTTTAAAAATGATAGCCTGATGTAGGCACAGATACTACAACAATTAAAATACGGCCAGGTTATGGGCTTTACAATTGTATGAATGACAGCAGTTTACACTTGTTATCTGTGGCTTTGTGATGTATTTATTGAGCATTAATGTCAGCTATAAGATCCCATATTCATATTCTTTTCCTCAATCCATGTCCACACTTCCCCGTTTACATTGATACATATCCACAGTTAATGCACACTTCCTTTTAACAGTGGCTCTCCAATGGAGACCAGGCTTACTTCTGTTAGCAGTGAATTAATAATCTTAATACCACCCTGTAATCAATAGCTTAACTTGCTTCTGCCAAAAGCCATTCATCCGGCAGCTTGTATGGTAGAGAGTGATTCCCAAGGGAAAATATTTCTTATTCATTGAATGTCATCTTGCTGGAAGCATCCGGTGGTGAGGCAGCACTTGGAAATACGAACTAGTCGAGCTCACACTTGGGAAATAAGTCCCACTGTCTTCTGTCAGGAATTTTTTTTTTTGATTTAATAAATAAATATTTTTTCTCTGTACCGGGAATTCAGTCCATGTGTCTAAACCGTAGTTCCACTTTTACCTGTGAAAAAGTTGAAGTAAAAGATCCATTGTTGCTAATGGGAAAAATGTAACTAGTTTTCTATGGTGACTGTTGACATTAGTCAATGATTAATAAATCAATCTGCAGGGCCCTCAGTAGTTTGAGAAGTGATGGTAGCTGGTGATCTTGGTGTGCATAATATATATATATATATATATA
>JAULBS010149902.1:0-12206 GCA_032355785.1 Symmetromphalus regularis
TTGACTTGTTTTGTACTTATTTTGTCAAATCTTTTGTGTATGTGACAGCAGTTTGTTTACATTTTCTACGCTAAAACGGGAGATATCATAGATCTTCCACAAAGCACACGCCTACGCCCGATCTATGCACCCACCAAAACAGGTTCCTCGCCAAAACAGGGCACCCGATGATACGTTTCCACCGAAATCATTTTTCAAATACGTTTTCTAGCAATTCAACACGCAAAACGAGTTAAGCTGTATTATTGGCATATAATATAGAAAATGGTGTTACTAATTAGACGTAATGAAATAAAAATAAAAAAACATATGAAAATAACAAATTTCATGAAGTACCCCGATTGGACTACCCACGGCCGTTGATAATAACGTACCTAACTCATATTGCACAAAATATATTCCTGTTTAAAATAATACCTGAGAAGATTACTTCACCAGGAAATTAAAGACAAGTTTTCCAAATTTGTTTCACGTGCCATGTCATTATGTAATTTATGACTGTCGTGACATGTCAATGTGTTTTTTCATAAAACATACTTTATTACATAGTCCTCTTAAGTTCTGACTAGGTCCTTACCTTTCTCTTAATCTTAGATAAAAGCTGGGTAGGCCTACATGTTTCACCAGAATATCGTAATGTCAAATAAATATGTTCAGCCTGTGGCATACATTAATTAAAAATCTATATTTTAGGCCTCTTTTAAAAGTATTATTGAAACAGCGCGCTTAACCGGAAGTATTAACACAGGATCTAATTATTCTCAAACCCAGAGTGGGATCACATATGGCGCGGTATGATATATGGCGCGATGGGCTTGGTGGGCCATATCTCATCTTCCCTATCATAACAAATGGACTGCAATGATATATGGCGCGTTTTTATCAAAATGCACAAATTATTACAGCATATATGCTGCTTTATCAGATTTTTCCATTTATATGAATTACGACCGTAAACATATAAAGTAATGCTGCACTTTAAAAATAATTATTTTTAAAATATATTTACTTACTATAGCCTACTTATTTTCAACTCGAATGTAGATGATCTAGATCAAATATTTTTATCATTCTACTTGAAGTACTTCTAGGCATATAGACCCTTTATTTTCAATATACATGCATGTATGTGCTAACCATGCCATTTATTGAATTACATGCCAAATACTAACCAATTTCTGATACAGATTTTTCTACTTTTTTATGTTATTTATTAGTTATTAATTCTTAAATATAACAGATTCATGTTGGCTACATAAATTTGCTATTGTTGTAGGCAAAACAAATGAAAACGTGTATTGATGTAATTAGAAACTTTCGTTTGTTTGTTTAACTCAAAAAATAAACATTCTTTTATTTTCTAAATCATGTTGAATAATAACATTTGTCATTACAGGGGCGTTGGAACGAAATTCATATTGAGGGGGGTGGCAGCTGCTCCTGTTTCTGAACATCAGAATTTGCCGGTGAATAATTTAACTATGAATCAAGAACCTATTTATGGAAATTATTGGGGGTGGGGGTGGGGAGGAAGCTACAGCCACCCAGCTACCCCCCCCCCAGCTTCAACGCCCTTGCATTATATATATAAAACCAGCAATAAGTAGATATATACAAGCATTGATCAAACCAGTATTTTTCAATGTCATTTTAATAACATTGTTAAATTATTAATTTAAGCATTAAAATTAAAAAAAATACATTAGGGGTGGTGGAGGGGCAGTAATATGATGCTAGATTCTTATTGTATTTATTAACATTTTTTTTAAATTTAACGACCTCCTCCCCAGCACAAAATAAAACATCGGCTATTTAGGGGTCACAATACTGGATTCTTTAACGTTATTCTTATTTAATATATATTTTGTTTTAAATTTCTTTTGTTACTTTTCACCTTATAAATACAAACTCAAGACAGCATAACAATGTAATTACATAATGAAGACCATTCTTACAATGTCAGGGGTCACCCCGGTCACTCAGAGTCCGTTTGGACCCCTGACCAACATAGCTCATAAAAACTCGGTCTGCTTACTGCGCATTCTATACGAAAACATTTTTGGTGATATCATACGTAAACATATTATCCAATCAGATCGCTCGTTTTATAAGCCAAATCGGCAACTATTAAAATTCCCCAACATCTCATGAAGTTGATTTTTTACTGTGAAACTGTTTTTGAATATAAAGCGCCTGTTCTTCTTTGGTAACAATTCCTTACAAAGAAGGCAACTGTCATTATTTTGCAATATCTTTTATTTGGTATTACGATACCTTTGAAACTGACGTACTTCCAAATTGATAACCCCTGTACTCCCGTTCATTTTTACCTCTATTCCGTGATCTATTATTTACATCGATAAGGTGAAGGCCGATGCATTGAAAACCGAACTGTGATTGGATGCTTCAAAATCGTCACCAGCTATGACGCTTCCATGAAAATAAGTTTTCTTAGCCCAGGTTTTTGCCAACTATATTGGTCAGGGGTCCAAACGGACTCGGAGTGAACCCTGGCATTGTGAGGATGGGTTTTCGTAGAATAAATTCAAAAACTGCTTATTAAAGTGCAAATGAAAAACAATGCTTATACAGTTTTCAGATTTTCATTCCAGGAATATTTATAAATCACATATAATAGTTTTAATTTGCACTTTAATGTAATTGTGTCTCAGTTTATATATTACAAAATTGTTATTTTTCGGTAAACAATTCGGAGTTTAAATATTTATGTTCAAGATTAATATGGATGGTGTAGGTTTTAACAAGTATTATTTTTCAATGAATATATTCTCTTTTGGCATAATTTATTAACAAAAGAATAAATATTTTTTCATTTCATATGAGTGTTTTGTTGATTCTTTTATTGCTTACATGGTTGTACCCTAATCAAAATCCTGATTGGGGGTTGGGGTGGGCATGGCGGCGGGTGTGTGTGTGTCACTACATGGAATTAAACATTATACAAATTAAACCCTGAGATGTGTATGCTATTTTCTGGAGTTAAAAAAAAAGTGAGATTCTCAGGGGGCCCTGGTTTAATTTCTAGTACATAAACTCATCAGTGCTCAGATCATAACAAACAGCTCTGACTGTTGGAGACACGTTGCACCAGTTTTTTTGAATGCAGTAATATACCAAACGTCTTTATTACATAATGAACTTATTGTGCTTAGCAAAATGTTTGTATAAATGTTTTTACAGATATCTTTCTGGAAAAGTTAACGCAAACACGCAAAAAATTTTCAAACGTCTTTCAGAGATCAGTACCAAATGGACTATTTTATTGATTGACATAAACATATTTTATTTAGCTGATATAAATATATCTGCCTCGTGTTATTATTACAAGCAGTATAAATCTTTACTGGATATCGAAAGGTACTTGCAACTTAACTTTTCTGTATATCTAAAAAGGGCGTTGTCGAAGTTTAGATGTAATAAATTTGGATGAGCTGTAGACACAGGTAAATTTAACAACATAACCTACATGTATGACGAAATGGTGCCCTTTTTGTAGAATTAATGATGAACTATTTGTTGAAGATCAACTACATGTATTACTTAAGTGTAAAAAGTATACGGACTTAAGAAAAAAGTTTCTTTATTCTTTTATCAATAAACATTCACATGTACCACTTTCAATTATTTTTTTGAAGCTGATGTCATCTACAAATGAACTATTGTTGTACAGTTTGTCATCTTTTTTATATCGGGTATCTGTAATAAGAAAGCAAAGTGATATTTTGTAAGTTAACCACTAGCATTCGACACAAATTTATCTGCTGTTTCTGGTGTATTTTGGGCCTGTGGCCTTAATACTGAATAAACTTGTTTTTGTATTATACTATCATTGGATCAGCTACGTTATTATGTTTTGAAAAAAACTAAATCAAAATATTTGTTTCAAAAAAGATTTTAAAAATTACAGCTATTCTGGTTTAAATATTGAAAGCTGGAATCTGCTCTGTAGGTACTGTTATGGTGGGTGGTGTGTTGTGATACAATGTTTGATTGGCTAAGCCAATAATTTTAAATATGATTAGGATGAATTTCCATAATTTTATGGTGTCATAACCATTGGCTGAAAAAAAAGGACAATGTTTAACGAAACCTAATGTAATTGATTATTCAGCCACTGTTAGATGTCAAACATACGTTGTTTGCGACTCGTGATCTTCATGTGCTACTCTTTCCGATTAGCAGCAAGAGCTCTTTTATATGCATTTCCCCACAAACAGGACTGCACTTATCATGGCTTTTGTTACACCAGTTGTGGACCATAGGCTGAAATGAGTCCACTGAGGACGATGGATCCGACGATATATCACACCTCAGACGGACACTCTACCTCTGAGCTACATCCCGTTTCCCACTGGCTGGAAGACGTTTCACAAATGCTCTATGAATACCAATATTTTGTGAGCGAGAATTGTATATAATTATAGGTTAACAACATAAAGACATTTTTCACATGGGATTGCAAACCAAGTTTATTTAACACTGGAGTTTAACAATTATGCATGTTGTAAAACAAAATAATGATGATTTGATAACGTGATAACACCAACCCCTGACATTAACCGCGGCAATTGGCAATGCTGTGTAGATTGCCGCAGAGTTTTCATTACTTTTTTTGCCGCGGACTAAATTTGTTTTCAAGGTGTATTATTGTTATTAACAACATCTGAACGTTAAAACTGCCGTGAAGAATGCCGTTGATATTATTTCTCCACAGCATTTATTTTGCCGTGGACTTATTCTTAATTGCAGGGGTTGTCACACTATTTTCAGAATACGCTATTCGCTGCAAAATTTCAGGATATTTTTCATCTTTTTTTTATGTATTGCAGAAATCAAAACATTATAAATTGCAAGATTTGTACAACAATTTTACAAAACGTAACCTTTGTTTATACACAGACATTGCGATTTAAATTAAAGTTATAATATAAGCTTTCCAAGAGATTTTAAAAGTTTAAAAACAAAACAAATACAACTACTCCCTTTAAAAACATAATATACTTCTACTATAATAGGTTCTTGTCACTTATTTTTCACTTTCTTTAGGACTACCACTTTAGTCATTATTTTGAATTTTAAAAATGTTACAAGAACTCTGGATAGCAGACGTACTATTTTAAAGGTAGTGATTGTATTAATGTGTTTTATTACTAAATTATATATATATAATATAACTTTAATGTATTAGCGCTTTCACGTTTTAAAAATAGATTTAAATAAGACATTTTTCCTACACTAACAAGAAATACTAGAACAAAGATTATAGTTTTATTGTTCAGTGTTTAATAATATGCACTTTATGCTTAAATAATAGGTTTCTTGTTGTTATGATTACTTTATCTTGTAATCCACGTGGTACACAGATTACGTACACGTAATACAGATAAACAGAGTACTGAAAGCACAGAACAACATCCCTTCTGTGAATCTGTTGCATTGAATGTATGTCGTAAACAAATTGTCAACAAGTATAACACTGAAGAGAAAACACATCTAAATATATACATCCACTTTATGTTGTGGCCATTTTCGCTACTTTAAAGGATTCTGATTTAACAGAGTTTACGTACAGCACAGGTAGGTAGGTTTGTAGGTAGGTAAGTAGGTATAACTTGTTTAGGGACGTATCCAGAAGGGATCAATCGTCCAAAGCTTTTTTCGTTTTAAGTTATTGATAAACATAAATTGTCCGGCTATAGAATGTGTCCCACCCCCC
This sequence comes from Symmetromphalus regularis, assembly GCA_032355785.1. NCBI lineage: Eukaryota > Metazoa > Mollusca > Gastropoda > Neomphalida > Neomphalidae > Symmetromphalus > Symmetromphalus regularis. Next base: position 5,738 of record JAULBS010149902.1, read on the forward strand.
ACCTCCCCACAATAGCGTCCCCCAGTAATTGGTTTCGTAGATCCGCCTCTGCTGTTTAATCCGATTAATTTTCAAACACTCTCATTGTGGGTGAAATATGCCAGTGATGGTACACAAAATGAGAATGTATTAGATAGAACTATGTAAATCTAGAGTCGTCACAATTTGTTTCCGTCAGTACGAAAAATGAGGAAAAACATAATTAAAGCCTATAATAATTATTGGAATTAAATGTGTTCGCTAGTGTTATCTTAAGACGGAAATTGCATATGTTCCAAAAAATATACATTTTGAGACAATATTTTGCTCAAATGCCAATTTTTTAATAATTAACTTTCATTCTTTAATATTAGATTGATAAAACTATAAAGTTAAAAATGCGTTTTGTTGTTAATGTTTTTTGTTTTGTCTTTGTTCGTGAGGTTCATTTTAGCAATCACGAAAATAGCCCCAATACCAGCATTTTTGTAAAACATACTCACTGTTGTTGCTTTTTGTCTAGATTTTCAAAACAATATAGAACCTAACAAAGTGTTCTTACCCCGACTTACTCCATGATGCTACTGAACCTGTGATAGTTATTTGTCATGTTTTTCAATCAACTAAAGAACAGCTGTACACGAAATTAAACTACCCTGTACTTAGTCAAGCAGTTACGACCGACTTAATTCTGTAACTATTGAGCACACAGCTAACGAGCACCATATCATTTTATACATAAATAAGTAAATAAATTTGAATTATAAACAAACAGACAATAATTATGCATGACAATAAATCATGGGTCGAATTTCAAGAGGGCAACCCGGCAATTTTCGTTCCTCATCGCCCGTTCTTATAAAATATTTAAGCTAGAAACTTTGCTAAAAGCTTTATTGTAATTACATCATACAGACTGCATGACGTTTAGGTCAGATTTATTATGGACGGTTTAATCGCAATTCGCAGTTCAAACTGTGTTTATGAGTGTTACTAATTAATGCAATAAATTGAACCGTGAATCAAGGTTGAACCGTTAAAGAGAAATCAGAGTGTAAACTTTAGTTTGAGCCTTGAGGTTGCATATCACCATTAATTTTGAATAGCATTAACATCATGAATGTGTAAATAAATTTGATTAAAAAGCTTATTACAAAAATTGCAAGAATGACAACAAATGTATTTTGGACAGACATTATATGAGGATTGAACATGTTGAACATCAATGTCGGTTGACCACAAAAATGGTTTTGCTATGATCCTCCAAAATTACCACCTATAAAATTTGATGTTTCAGTTGTTTCCACAATTTGTGTACGAACACATACACATATTCTGCAAGTGTTTTTTAGTTGATAATAGGATACATATGTTGTAGAGGAAACAGCCATAAATTATACAAGTAATAGTCTCAGATCCACAACCAATATATAACTAGTGAAATACAGCACCTATTTTCAACTGGAGTGGCGCGAACTGTAATAATACTTTTTGTTTGGTTAGTTTTGTTTAATAACACAACTAGAGCACATTGATTTATTAATCATCGGCTATTAGATGTGAAACATTTGGTTATTTTGACATGTAGTAAAGTGAGAGCCAGCCTCTAACAGGTTTTGAACCATGGTCATCAGATTGAGAGTCCGACGTTCTACCACTGGACCACCAAGGCTCACTACTTTGAATCCAGACAAAACATTTTATAAACACGGGGCCTGGTACATATTTCAACCCCTGACATACAATCTTCAGTTAACACGTTATGGTCTAATAAATTAAAATTTTTAAAAAGTTGATAAATTATAACACTATCACTAACATACTGACATCAACACATTATAATAATTATAATAAATATGATAAAAAAAGACATGGAATAAAATCACGAAAACAATACTTTCCTCTTATGTACACATTAAGTAATAATACAAGACATAGAACACTGAACATTTGCCAAGGACTAAGTAATAACGTGACGACTGATTATAAATTGCCAATTGTTAGTTGCAGCTTGCACGTACATCTAATGGCGACATATATTATGATAGTTTGAAACTACAGTATTGTAATCTAGACTGTAACTGTAGTACTGGAGTTCAGTCTGAAAGTACAATATCGTAGTACATACCACCTATTGTAGTATTGTAGTAATCTAAAAATACTGTGTTGAAATACAACCTGAAACCACAGTATTTTTAATACAGTGAAAATGAAGTATTCTAGTTTAACTTGAAACTATAGCACTGTAGTACATACAGAAAATTCATTATTGTAGTACTATTCTGTTTTGTGTGTGATGATTCACAAGTGATCTCCACTTTTCATAAATTGGTAAAATTATATTCAAAACATGATCCTTAGCAAATGTTGAGTAGTATACATTAGATAAATATAATCTTCCAACATAATACATCGCACATTTTAATTGTTCAACTTTACGTATAGAACGATCCGTTTATTTTACGTACAATTGTCACAAGTTGTACAGTTTTAGCTCAGTTTGTACGTATAATAATATAATAGCCGTAAGCACTGCACTATTACGAAGCTGTACAGTTATATAATACATTGTTATTCTTTTAATAACATGACAGAAAAAGCACCCGTATGAATAATGGAATAACAAATAGTCGTTCAGCGTGCGATCATGAAACAAGTCATTATTACACGTTAAATGATGCATATTTGTTATTGTTGACGCTTAAATTTAGAAGCCTCATTTTAAAATTTGTATGGTTGTTTTAGCAGTAATATAACATTTCACTGATATTTTATGTACTTGTGATTGGAAGCAAAATATAATAGCTAAAACATTACTTGAGATGTACAAGCAAAGCACACGACTTGTCTTACGAACGGAGCTTAAGACAATCAATAATTGAAACAAATAGAGACAAGGCAATAATAGGTTAGAAGCTGGATAACAAGGAATCACCAGTTCCAGAACAAATGAATGTCACAAAGCTAGTTGCTAAGAGAAAGGAGTTTGAATCCCCGTGTTTGTAAACTGTAACAGAAACAGTCCAGGATCTGAAACATGACTCGATGTTCCTCTTGATTCGCTTTCAAGTAAGCTAACGCTAATACATCACAAAGAACCATGACTTGATGTCCCTCTTGACTCGCTTCCAAGTAGGTTGACATTAATACATCACATAGAACCATGACTCAAGATCCCTCTTGATTCACTTTCCAGTAAGATGACGCTAATGCATCACAAAGAAGCATGACTCACCAGACTAGATGATTTTCTTATCAAAGCCAGGCAAAGTGGAGTCAGATAGACGAGGATGGTTGACTCACTCCTCGCACCTTATTTTAAAAATAAACTTTAAAGGTTTGCTTCAAAGCATGCTGCATGCATAGATATTAAGTGTAAGCCTTGAGTCCTGTTTTTATCATGAACGGTCCCAACATCTATAAACAACATAACACTTTGTTAGGATAAATGATTCTGTCAACAAGTTGTCTTCCTCCTTGCTATTTTTTTTTGTGAACAACTGAGTATACTTCTCTCAGTAAGACGGGAAGGTCTATAAAATCTCCAATTAGGACAGCAGCCCCTGGCCTATATCTTAGCCTGTAAGGAATTGTTCTAGTCGGTATATATGTATTATATAGATGTATAATGTCGGAATAAATATTACTTCTTTAATTTACGTTCAGATCGCTTACCCTTTTGAATTTCGAACACGTTTTGATGTTGTCCAATACGAATCAGATATGTACACGTTTAATGTTTCTATTTATATCTGTTATTCTTATTGAACCGATCCCTCATACTTGGATTATCAGCAGATTATGGAAATCTATAAGCTGCCAGTAGGTTATTTTCTTTGCGTGTTTCAAGTGCATAGGTATCAACAGTACACCACCAGCTTAGCGCTCAAAACAAGCTAGCCTCCGCGGACGCTATGTAGGAACTCATTAGATCCAAACATTCTCATTAGCTTTAACATGAAGCGTGAAAACTAGTCTAGCTAGCAATTTCGTCCTGAACGCAGTCTATGGTATAATTGCATTGCTCCTAGAAACCAAGCACGCGAAATGATTCTAATCCGTGGAAATAGGTCGGTGTTTTAGTATGTTTCCTAGCCCAAGTTTAACCCTGTGTTTCAGTATAACCTGGTGTTACCTAAACCAATGATGAGAAATCGGCCTATTTAGTTCTTATTTTATTCTTTTTTTCCTTCAGTTTGGAAGCCAAGATGTCTCGAAGTATGGAAGACGAAATCCCATTATAAAAATATGGCTCTAATGATTGTAGGCGAATCTTTACTTAACAGTATCCCCCTCAACTATCCCATCCACGTTTCAGGCAGAACTATATTGTTCTAATATTTAATTCAAGCTAGGAGAATCTTCCATTAATGTCAAGTTTATATTTTGACAAAGAAATGTATAGTACTACTAGTGTTATCTAGTTAACCATACGTTTGATGTCCTAATGGAAGAGAGAGCAGGTGGCGTGGGAAATCCAAGGTCACATTTTGTTTAGGTTTACACCTTTAATGTAATAATAAGAGATACGAAAAAGGATATACATGTACAACATAAACCAGTTTTGCTTGAATGTGACGTCACTTCCTGAACATACCACATTAAGAAGACTGAAGCATGCTAACATGTTGGGTTCTATGCGACTTCTAAAATTTTGTAATCTTTAATTATAACGACCTGTACATAGGAGTCAGATAGAGCATTACAATACCCGTAACAGGCAAGCTTAACTTTATGGCATTGTTGTGTCAGAATCTGTCCAAATCACACTTGATATCTTTATGTATTAATTCATATCATAATGTACGTTAAAACATGCGGTTCCTGACATATTGCACGTCATAAATACGCATGTCTTTCTTGATGTCACAAATGTCTTAAAAAGTATTATAAATGCGCTAGCTCAAAGTCTGGCTACTTCTCCGTTCTCTGGAGGTTTAATTGAGACCTCTACGTCTGGTGTCAGAGGCTGCACCTCGGGTCCCTGTAGCGGGGTCTTCAGTTGGTGCACCATCGTGTCACCAGTTTCAGCAGACGTATATTCGTCTGTTCCCGCTGGTTCAGGTAGCTGCCCAGCTTTCAGGCACTGGAGAAATCGCTGAAATAACAGGTATAATGACATCATTTGCTCTATTGATTTATAAACTTTCATTTAAATAGAAGTTGTTACCATGAAAATACAATGTTGGTTTTCTGAGAAAATGGGGACGGGAAGTTTAATATTCTTTTAAATCTCTTGTAAAAATCTGACACCCCACGTTTTTGAAGAAAAAAGATAACTGAAGGTGCCACTTTAGTTATAATTATGTGTATCAACTCAATCAAATCAGTGGATTGAAATACTGCTAATGGCAGTTATATTTTAAAATGCTTTCATTGTCCGCAGTGTAAATTGATTTATCAATTGGTGTAGTTTAACCTACATATTCTAAGGGTTCAATCTCACAATCCATTGCCTATGAAGGTGGTGGGAAGGACACACACTCGGTGTTCATGTTAACAATGTGTGTCTGACTGCGCAAACACACAAGATAGGCGATTGTAGAGAGGAGTAAGACACGTGTCACATTTCAGTATTCTGAATCCACCTCGCTATTAGCTGTTGATAAACCAATATAAAAAATCAGGTTAATACGTTACTATATCACAGGAAGCATAGTTGAAAGATAATACCAATTTTACGTATTCTCTGTTTATCCTTACCTCTTGCAATGTTCCTTCTGCCTTCCAGACCGCATGAACTGCTCCTAGAATGACACCCAGGATGAAGGGAGCGATGGATGCTAACCAGCCGATGTACTCCGCCCAGCGCTGATCATAACCAACCACCGCCTCCTGATACACGTACATCACGAAGTAGTAGATGAGCAGACACTGGAAGAAAAACAAAACAAAATAAAATACGATTATGAATTTCCGAGGTAGGGGGTGTTTTGAGGTTGGGTGGGATGGCATATCAGTCTTATTATCGCAACTACACAGTAATGGCGTTATTCTTTATTGCATTTGGACACAGATACAAAATGCACAATTTGTAAGGTGTTTACAGGAGAAAACTGCAAAGAAGCTCTCCCATGACATTTAATTAATCTACGTAAGAACATATTATTTATGTTCATGGTTGCAATACAGATGGATTTTAAAATAAGAACATGGAATGTTGATCTTTTGTAAAAAAAACACTGAGAAAAAACTTGGCTTAGACAGGGGATGCAATTCGTACGAATTCACCCATTCCAAATTTCCACGAGACAGTTAAAGAAATGAAACAAAAACATGTATGCTTATAAACAAAGAATGACAAAAGACAGTAAAAGTTAGAAATTGGTTGCACTTTCTGAGAGAACGCGCGCACACGCACACACACAAACACACACACACATACACACACATACACACACACAACAACACATTCTCTCTCTCTCTCTCTCTCTCTCTCTCTCTCTCTCACACATACACACACACACACACACACACACACACACACACA
>JAULBS010149913.1:0-12206 GCA_032355785.1 Symmetromphalus regularis
AAGTAAAGTTTGTTTTATTTAATGACACCTCTAGAACACATTGATTTATATTTTATCATCGGTTATTGGACGTCAATCATATGGTCAATCTGACATATGTATTCAGAGGAAACCTACTGCTGCCACATAGGCTACTCTTTCTGATAAGCAGCAAGGCATCTTTTATATGCACCATCCTGCAGACAGGAAAGCACATACCATGGCCTTTGATAAACCAGTTGTGGACCACTGGCTGGAATGGAAAACAGCCCAAACAGCAAATGGGTCCACTGAGACCGGTTCACAGGCGAACACTCTACCATTTAAGCTACATTCCGCTCCCCGAGCTGGGTTAAGAAGATATATGAAGTCACAGAGTAAGACAAGACCGGATTAAAGAATGTACCTTCCTGAAGGACAGTTTTTGCATGTACTTTGAGCTCTCTCATCCTGGTACTGTCCTGGCACACAGAGAAGTGGTGCCCCCGTTTCTCCTGGACAGTAGTGTCCTACAGTGCAGTTGTAGTCAGCTGGTGTGGATGACGTCTGACCTGCCGGACAATAGTATCCTGCAGCACATGGTCCTGTGAACATATAAATTACATGTTTTCTACAAATCAGTTAAATCTGAATGCATTACACAATTCAGCAAACAATAAAAATCATCATCCTAAAGTCTAGGTAAATTTAGACCTTGCATAATGAACACCATGTTTAAGGACCATCCAAATCTGAAAATGGACTAGTATGTGCACAAAACACCACAAAGTCAGTTTTTTTAAATAAAAAAGAAATATTTAAACAGAAATTTTAAATTAAAACAAAAAAAACCAAGGAAAGATAACTTTATGACTATAGAGTAATTTTTATTGATGTAGTATGCATTAAAATCCATTGATCGTTTTCTGAATTTACAAATTTCTTTCTAATTTGTATTATTATTCGTGCTTACCAGTTGTATCACAACTACACATTGATATGTTAAACTAGAAATATACTGAACATAAGAAACTGAATTATCTCCTCTTGATGGTATGTATAAACACCAGCTGGGAGAGACACCATCTACTCATCATCCATCATCAACTTTCAAGCAAATGGTATCTACGTACCATCAAGGGTAGTTAATTCAATTCCCTACCTTCAATATGTGATAAGGATAACAGCAATGTGTAGTTATGTTATATGAGTAGAATAACACAAAAGATATTTGAAACCACAAAAAAATATATATATTTATCTCATACATTTGAAATTTAAAATATAGATATGGTATTCGTTTTTATATTGAGGAAAGGAAAGGATTGTTTGTTTAATAATACCCAGCTCATTGTTTATTCAGTGGCTATAAGGTAACACACATATGGTGTTTTGGGTCTCATGCAGGGTTTCACATGATGCAGGAATCCTGCATATTTGATGCAATATTTAACTAAAATACTCTTAAATAAAATATGTGTGGGTCATGGATGATGCAAAATATTTTCGACATCAATTTTTTTTTTTTATATATACAAAAAAACATATTTATGAGAAAAACAAACAATGGATATACATGTATTAGTATTATAAAGACAGAACATTGGATAATGGATATGATATATGCAGTTAATTATGAGATTGAAATACTATGATTGACTCCCATTTTTGAATCCTTGGCTCCCAAAATAGAACCCTGTGAGTCATGATGACTCCCATTTTCCTGATGCTAGGTAGAACCCTGGTCTCATGGTCTTTTAGAGGAAACTCAATACCACCACATAGACTACACTTTCCAATTAGTAACAATTTCATACCATGGCATTTGACAAACCAGTTGTGGACCACTGTTCAGTGCAAGTGGTGTACACCTACCCTATGATATCAATTTACATCCCAGACAGCAACTATTTGTGAGAATCCTGAGAGAACTTTCAGGAATAAAAATGCTACACTGACCTGTAGTGCCTTCAGTAAGCCCATTACAGTAGTATCCAGCTGTGCAGGGGTTACAGTCGTTCAGTTGAGTGTTGCCTGTTGTGTTTGACATGGAACCTGAAGGACATCGTGTTGCAGTTGCTGAACCTTGAGGACAGTAATGGCCGACAGGACAGTAGTTGCTGGCTGGATTTGGTACAGTAGCACCACCATTACAGAAATAGCTGAAAAACAGAACATGAACATTATGTGAAGTTTCATCGCAAAATGTGATACCTCCATTTTTGACATTTTGAGAAAAATTTCTTATTGTGTGCAGAAATGTGACGTTTGTGTATGGTACTTATTGCATATTGGAACAAAACTATACGTTCTACCATACTCATACATGGCAGATGTCACATTCTGTAAACAATTATGATGTGAACTTGGAGAACTGATGCAAGCCTTTTCTTTGGTGGTGATTTTTTAGTTTTTTTCAAATTTGGTGCTTATCGCATTTTGTGAGGAAACTCTTCATATATTCAACATGGAACTGAAAGGATTTTTGTTCAAGAGGTGAACCTTGAGGGATAGTAATGGCCGACAGGACAATAGATGGTTGCTGGGTTTGGTTCTGTAGTACCAACATCACAGAAATAGTTTATCTGTACTTTAATCTTCTGTACAGTTGAGGATTAGCTATCAAACTTTTAAAGTAAAGTTTCTTTTATTTAATGACACCTCTAGAGCACATTGATTTTCATCTGATCATCGGCTATTGGATGTCATACATATGGTTATTCTGACATATGTCTTTAGAGGAAACCCGCTGCCACCAAATAGGCTACCCCTTCTGATAAGCAGCAAGGGATCTTTTATATGCATCAGGACAACACATACCATTACCATGGCCTTTGATAAACCAGTTGTGGACCACTGGTTGGAACGGAAAATAGCCCAAACTGTAAAATGGGTCCACTGAAAAGGATCGATCCAATGACCAACCGGCAGACACGCTATCGTTTGAGCTAGTTATCAAACTTTTAATAATAACCACATGGTCTAAAATATTCAAAAGAAGAAGGCTGTTACTTAAAGCTACATATTTTATTAACAGAAGGAGTCTTTCATCTACACTTTTCCACAGACAGACATCACAAACCATTAACATTGATATTCAAGGTACTGGATGTGAAAGTATTAACAGTAACAATTTGTAGAACCAAAACACATATCGCTGCTTCACAATCAAAAGAGTGTAAGGCTGGGTTTGTCACTTACTGGTATCACTGAATTCCCCTAAGTGAGCTGCATCTGGTGCACAAAGGGTGTGTGTAGGTTTCTGAAGTTATCTCACATTTATCTTGAAATCAAAAGATATTCCACATAAAACTTGTGTTTAGGTGGCCCTTTTCTCCATTATTTTCTACCCCAAGTTACACCCTTTTGGTTCTGAAGCAATGATATGTCAAAAAACCACCTTTTTACAATTATACGTACCCAGCATCACAAAGTCCTTCTGGTGCAGAGAGTCCATAGTTCCTACAAAATGAGCCTCCGTCACAGATGACAGGATAATTGGCACCACTGGGACAGTATGTTCCAGGCCAGCACTTGCCACCTGTATAGTTAGCCACTGGGCAGGTGCAGTCGGGCAGTGACGTGGCATTGTCAGTTGTAACTGGTTCTGCAAGGTACGAAGCTCCGGAACAGTACCATCCTGCAGTACAGTTACCAGATGGCTGGTCCATTCCATCAGCTGTAACAAGAAGAAACATTGTAGAAGAAATTTATTGGAATTCTAGTTATACCAGATGTTGACATTTTCATGCCCTTAGTAACCATACTGAGTATCTGTTTGTTTAAAAACACCTCTAGAGCACACTGATTTAGTAATCAGTGGCTATTAGATGTCAAACATTTAGTAATTTTTGACATGTAGTCTAAAGATAGCCTCAGATGGGTTTTGAACCACTGTCTTTAGGTTGAAAGTTTGATGTTCTACCACTGGACCACAAAGTCTAACCTATAGCACACTGATTTATTAATCATCGGCTATTCGGTGTCAAATGTTTAGTAATTTTTGACATGTAGTCTAAAGGAAGCTTCAGTGGATTTTGAACAACTAACTTTAGGTTGAAAGTTTGATGTTGTACCACTGTACCACAAAGGCTAACCTATAGCACATTGATTTATTAATTATCGGCTATTCGGTGTCAAATGTTTAGTAATTTTTGACATGAAGTCTAAAGCTAGCCTGGGATTGGTTTTGAACCACTGTCCTTAGGTTGAAAGTTCAATGTTCTACCACTGGACCATAAATACTCATGTAGAGCACATTGATTTATTAATCATTGGCAATTCGGTGTCAAACATTTAGTAATTTTTGACATGTAGTTGAAAACCAGCCCGAGATCAGTTTCTAATCAGTCCTTAGGTTGAAAGTTGGATGTTCTACCACTGAGGCTCACCCATACTATATATAGACGACTATTTACCTTTTTATTTTCTCTTGTTAGTTATTGCATGATTACAGTGCACAAAAATATATAAGAAAGATTAATAAGTTATGGAATAATAATTTAAAAAAACATTAGAGTCAAATCAACTTTCAGTGGACTACTGAGGCTCACCCATACTGTATATAGACAGAACTATTTACCTTTTTTATTTTCTCTTGTTAGTTATTGCATGATTACAGTGCACAAAAATATATAAGAAAGATTAATAAGGTATGGAATGATAATAAAAAAAACATTAGAATCAAACCTACTTTCACTGGACAACTGAGGCTCACCCATACTGTATATAGACAGAACTATATACCTTTTTATTTTATTTTGTTAGTTATTGCATGATTACATGGAATAATGATTAAAAAACATTATTAGAATCAAACCTACTTTCACAATACTGGCCCGGTGGACAGGGGAGACAATCTTCTTCACCATCACTGCCAGTCACAGGATTGTAGGAGCCCTTCGGACAAGGGAACTGATGTTGATCATTAGTACCAGGAGGACAGTAGTACCCTGCAGGACACTGGGTCTGGCTGAAGTCGGTGGAGTTTTCTACACAATAGTAGCCAGCTGGACACACAGTGCAATTAGCCTGGCCAGAGTTATCACTGGAAATAATTAAAAAAAAAGTATATATTTTTATTATCAATACCTTAAGTTCTGTTATAACTTGTTAATTAATAAGTAATTCAGAGAAATATTGTCCACAGATAAAATACAACATGTTACTTGTAATAAAAATTATGATACGTTATAAAATGTCAGACAATTAAACATTAATTTTTACCAAAATAAATTTTAAAACATATTGTTTTTCAGATATGAGGGTTATAAATAGCTATGTTAATCACTAGCTATTGGATGTCAAAACATTTGGTAATTTTGACATGTAGTCAAGTGTTAGTCAGGTTTTGAACCACTGTGTTTAGCTACAGAGTCTAATGTTCTACCACTGAGGCTTACTTATAAATGTCATGGTTTGACTTTGACTTTGAAGTATGGTTTACATGTCCACATCAATGTGGTTCAGACAAGTCCCCCCGGATTCCACGCCTTAAGAGGAAGGCACCTATTCCGGGGCAGAAAAGTGAAAAAAAAATAAAATAAAGAGAAAAACTAATAAGTCGAGCTAGTGTATTTTAAATTTAGTGGTTATGCCCTAGCACCTAACAATTTAATTTCACTTCTGTTTATTTATTTAAATGTCATGGTTACCATATTAGTTGTACTATAGGGATCAGTTCTGTGACCCACAACACCTCCACTGACTAAGGTTAGCGTAACACTCAGTGGTCCAGCAATAGGAAGTCAGACTCTAAAGCTGATGACAGTGGTTCAAAACCCATTGAAGGCTGACTCAAACTTGACTGTGTCAAAATAACCAAATGTTTGACATCCAATAGCTGATGATTAATAAATCAATAGGCTCTGGTAGTGTCTTTAAACAAAAAACAAAAAAAACAAAAATTGACCGTCGCTATTAAGCTGGAAGAGAAACTATTCACCTGAAGCTTCCTGCTGGACATGATCGTGGTTCGGCAGTACCAATAGGACAGTAGTATCCAACTGGACACAGCCCACCATCACCACTGTGGCCTCCCGATGGTGTGGCTGAATTTACACCTGTTCAAAGAAATTGTGTATTTGAATAAGCCATGTTTATAAATAATATGCTGTGTATTGCTATATGGAAGTGTCATACAAAAATTTTCACTCTGAAATGAATTTAAATTTTAAATGAAGAACATTTATTAAATAGAAAGAACAACATTCAAGGAGAAAATTTGTTTATGTTTTCCGTTATTAAATATTACCTCAGTCTGCTGTTTTGTGATGAAGGGGAGATAACACTATAATCAGCCATGACCCCCATTTCAAGTGTATTTTATATTAATATACAAATAAATTAACTAATTAAAATGGAAAAATCTAAATTACGAAGAAACTTAAAACATAGAACAATTCCTTTAAAAATTCAACTTTAAATATAGAATCTAACTTTACACATGAAAGAATTCAACTTTTAACAATGAAGAATTTAACTTTAAACATTAAAGAATTCAAATTTAAACTTCCATTTTAAAAACAAAAGAATTCACCTTAAACGTGAAAGAATTCACATTTGAACATAAAAGAATCTAACTTTTTAATACAAAATAATCAAACTCTATCAAGATACCTGTTCTGCAGTAGTATCCAGCTGCACAGTCGCCACTAACTGCAGACAGAGCTGCAGTAAGACAGAATTTTCCTCCATCACACTGTGTACACTGACTAACATTACTGATGCCATAGTTGGGGTTGTATGTTCCAGCTGGACATGGTTGCAGATCAGCTCCAGTCTTGTAAGGACAATAGTATCCTGGCAGGCATGGGTCAGCACGGTCACGGTTGGTGCAGTAGTGACCTTCAGGACAGTCATAGCAAGCTCCAGCTCCTGTGTGGTTGGTGTATGTCGAGTTTGGACAGAATGTGTGGTAAGCTGAACCTACTGGACAATAGGAACCAGCAGGACAGATGTTTCCAGTGACACCATCAATAGGAGCAGAACTGCTGGATCCACTGATACAGTAAAATCCTTCTAAACAGTCACCAGTAACAGCTGATGCTCCAGTTGAGTTACAGTATTTCCCTGGATCGCAGGAGAGACAATCAGAAATGTTGGTTCGCTGGACATCAGGTTGGTAAGTGCCTACAGAACATGCTGTGGGTTGATAACTTTTTTCTGGACAGTAATATCCAGCTGGGCATTGATCTCCATAAACTTGACCTATAGGATTAGCTTGTTCTGAAGCATTTGAGCAAAAATAACCTGCAAGGCAAGAACCATTGGGTGCCGACAGCCCAGACTGAGCACAGAAATCTCCTGGTGGGCAGATGGTGCAGTCTGATTCTGATGGAAGTTTATCTCGGTCTCCAAAAGTTCCTTTAGGACATGGTGCTTGGTTTGATGAGCCTTGAACACAGTAGCTCCCTTGAGGACAAGGCCCACCAGCTGCTGACAATGCTGGAGTTGGAGAACTAGATTTCAGGACACAGTAGTATCCGGCAAAGCATTGACCCGTTGGCTCAGTTATGTTCTCAGCTTCACAGTAGAAACCAGCTGGACAGTCCCGACACTCTGCAAGACTCTCAAGACCTGTCGTGTTGCTATAGGTTCCCAGAGGACAAGGATTCTCTCTGGCAGTTTGTGTTCCATTTGGACAATAGAAACCAGCTGGACAGACTTTTGGCGTGACGACTCCGTGAGATGGGGCACCAGCTCCACTTTGTTGTTCAGTGATAGCTTCATTCTGGTCACAATAAGTACCAGCTTGACACACAAAACAGGATCCTTTTTGTGGTAATGGTTGATAGCTTCCTGATGGACATGGACTTTGGTTAGGACTTCCTCGAGGACACTGATGACCAGCCAGACACTTGTTACCAGGAGGCTGAGGTTGAATCATTCCTTCTGGGCAGAACCAGCCTTCATCACAGTCATCATTGGGTAAAGCACGACCTTGTCCTGAGCAGTATTTTCCAGCCATACAAGGCAGACAGCTAGTGATGTTGTGACTTCCAAACCAGTTGTTGTAATATCCTTCATCACATGGAGTTGGTGACGAGCTTCCTTGTGGACAGAAGTTACCCTTGGGACAAGTATCACCAAATGTTTCACTCACAGGATTGGATAGAGTTGAGCGTCCACTACAGTAATAACCAGCATCACATTCACCTGATACATTTGCTAACCCACTGGAATCACAATAGTGGCCTCCCAGACAATCCAGAGGTTGGTCTGAGCCTGGAGGACAGAAGAAACCTGGTTCACACTTGCCACCAATACTTTGAGCAGGACAAGAACAGGATGTTCCTGTGTCGTTTCCAAGGATTGAAGGAGCATTTGACCATGATGCCAATGTGCAGTACCATCCTCCACTACAGACGCCTGCTGGCTCAGCCATGCCAGGATTAGGACAGTAGTATCCAGCAGTACACAGCTGACAGGCATCACTACTCATTGCCATGGTGACGTTGTTGAAGGTTCCATTAGGACAAGGATATTGTTGTGCAAATTCTGTCTTTGCTGGACAGTAGTATCCTAGAAAAATGAAATTTGAAATTTAATGAATCTTACAAAATAACCCTGACATTGCCAGAAAATTGGTTTGGGAAAAAAAAAAAGAATTACAATAAAACTGTATAAAATGTCTTAATATAAAATTATTTAAAACAAAAAATAAAAATTTGCTTATTTATATATTTGTTCCATGATAATTATGACTTCTGTCTTTTATAAAAAAAAACACACGCTATATGTTGGAAGACAAAACAAATCTAATTTAATGAAACTTCAAAGATGATTATAAAATGGGTTGATTTTTTAACTTCTATTTTCATATGAGATCATTCCCAGTTATCTTTGATACAGTATATATCAAACCTCAGCTTAAGAACTAACCTTTGGGGCATTCAGTTTTGCTTGTAGCTCTATCCTCACAGAAATACCCTGCTGGACAGTCGGTGCAGTTGCTCTGTTGTTCCATGCTGTTGTAAGAACCTTTAGGACAAGCAACTGGCTGACTGGAACCCTCTGTACAATAGGTCCCTGTGGGGCAGGGACCCCCGGTTACAGACACAGCTGGAGGTTGAGACGAGTTGGAGCCTCCAGCACAATAGAAGCCAGCAGCACAAAGTCCTGAAGTCAAAATATTCAAAATATAGTAAAATCTGTCTTTAACAAGTCACTCAAGGGAGTAACAAAATTTTGCCTCTTATGAAATGTGCCTAATACAGCTTTAATTGTACCAAATTAAGTGAATTTTAAAAAAAGTACAGCGACCCTTTAAGACAGGTGGATGCAAGAGCAGTTTTGATTGTATGAAATTTTTTCTTAAAGAATGATCATCAAACTTGCATTACGGTATATAAAATTTGTATTTTCTTTACAGTTGTGAAAAAAGAAAGAAATGCTTGTCTATAATATGACCAAACAAGTGTTAATTTTAACCTCAAATTATTATTTCAGTTGTAAAATATGTTCTTTCTTAATTACATATGAAAATAACTGACAAAGATCAGAATCAAGGAACTATTGTTAACCAATGACATCACAACCTCTACAAGATTATAGGCCATGGAACACTTTATTTTTAGATGCTCTTCATAAAAGGTACAAATTATTTACCTGCTCAAGTCTAATAATCCATTACTCTTAAGTGAAGAAAGGGAAAAGTACTTTTAAGCTTATATACTTAGCAGTCCCAGGATTGCAAATAGAAATGGATTTTTTTTTTGAAAATGTGATAGATATTTCAAATCTGAAGAGAACCTCAGAATTTATTATTTATGTGTACATACACACCTGAAGGATATTCTAGTCCAGGTGTATCACAGTAGTATCCTGGCAGACAATCCTGACACTCAGACAGGCTGGTTATCATGGTTCTGTTGTTAAAAGTACCAGCAGGGCAGGGAGTTGGATCCTGAGTTTGTTGCTCACAGTAATGACCTGTAACACATTATTACACATAGTAACACATTGTTATAAATTTCTAAAAATCAAGACAGGCTGGTTGTCATGGTTATGTTGTTAGAAGTGCTATCAGATAAGGGAGTTGGATCCTGAGTTTATAACTCACAGTAATGCTATGTAACATACAGTAATACTATTATATAGTTCTATAAATCACACAGATTTAATGAAGGTCGAGAAGATAGGAATTATTACCTATTACGCAAAAGTAAAACTAATATTATTAAATATTGAATTGACTGTATTAGCACTAAAAATCTTTGTCTTTGCAGGATCAGTCACAAATATTCACATCCATCATTCACACAGTTAAAAACACTAATGGAGGATAAGTTATTTTTTTGTGGCACTGATAACCTTTTCTGAATATTAGTACCACAGGTAATTGGAAATATTTATTAATTTCTACTGTTGTTAAAGAAATTGCTTGATTTTATGTTACATAATTGCTGAACTTCCCCAAAGCACAAATCCATAAATCTATAAAGACAAACTGTTGTAGAAATAGACCAGCACAAAATACTAACCAACTGGGCAGATACCAGCATCTCCAGTGTTACTTCCACTTGGTTGTTTATCATCTGAGCCGCTACGGCAGAAATACCCAGCATCACATGATCCTGACTCTGTTGTAAGGTTCTTCTTATCACAATAGAATCCTCCTGTACACTGTGTACATTGAGTAACATTAGACAATCCAGTCACCGAACTGAACGTTCCTGCTGGACACGACTCCCAGACATACCCAGTTCTTTCTGGACAGTAATACCCACTAGGACATGGATCAGGGTTGGTTCCATGGATGCAGTAGTAGCCAGCAGTACAAGGCAGACAGGCATCATTGAGGGTGGTGTTGGTGAAGGATCCAGGTTCACAAGGAATAGGTGTGGCAGTTCCCTCAGGGCAGTAATTTCCTGCTGGACATACATCCCCAGTGGTTCCATCTGTTGGCGTGCTCGAACTGGCTTTCCCAGAACAGTAGTACCGTGCTGAACAGTTGCCTTGTGGTGAGTTCATCCCAGATGTGGGACAATACTGACCTGGTTCACAGTCTTTACATTCAGATTCAGCAGTCAAACCTAGGAGAAGGGGGGAGGAAAAGAAGAGTTAAAAACGCATACAAATAAGGAAAAGTATGCTGGGTTATAGCGTAATCACTAACTTAGGTGGCAAATATATAATTTTTGTAACATTGTTTACAGGTAGGGATCATACATTGCTGCTTCAGAACAAAAGGGTGTAAGTTAGGGTAGCAGGTAATGGAGAAAAGGGAAAAAACTGTTTCTTACCTAGACACAAGTTCTATGTGGAATATCTTTTGATTTCAAGATAAATGTGGGATAACTTCAGAAATCTACATACACTTTTTGTGCATCAGATGCAACTCACTTAGAAGCCAATAAGTGTCAAACCCAGAATTACACCCTTTTGGTTCTGAAGCAGTGATACAGCATGCTGAGTGGCTTAGACCTGACATTTGTTTAATTAAATAAGCCTTTGGTTACATAGTATTTAACAAACTATGTAAATTCTTAAGAGAGTTTTTCATTTTGATTCTCTCCTATAAATACAACTCATTGTAATGTGATTGGTGTGAAAATTTAAATAATAAATCAAAATGGAATTTCAGTCAAAATGCAAAATGGTCTTTAATCCTAAAGTAAAAAGGTTGAAGGTTGAATGAAAAGACATCAAGACAACCCATCATCTGACCCACCTTCAGCTGGATTGTATGTTCCAGGAGGACAAGGGGTGCTGGAGTTGGAACCAGGAGGGCAGTAATCTCCGGTAGGACATATATTTCCTGTCGTGCCATCAGTTGGTGTGGGTACTGAAGTACCAGAGATACAGAAGTATCCTCCTTCGCACAGCCCTGAAGGAGAAGCCAGACCATCTTGACCACAGTAGTGTCCTGCAGTACACTGAGTACATTCTGTAACATCCTTCAAGTCTTGCTGGTCATTGTATGTTCCATTAGGACACCGGAACTCCGTGGCTAACTTGGTCCCTGCTGGGCAGTAGCTGCCTGGCGGACATCGTGATGGATTCTGGACTCCGTGACTGCAGGCTGTGTCATTCTGAATGGTCCCATCGCAATAGTAGGCTTCCGGACATTGTTTGCAGACAGACTGAAATGGAACGGGGATAAAATAAAATAATAAAATGTGGTGTATATTGGTAGAATGTAATCTTGTTCTGTACTACTTTGATAGATGGATGGATGGATGGATGGATGGATGGATGGATGGATGGAAGGAAGGAAGGAAGGAAGGAAGGAAGGAAGGAAGGAA
>JAULBS010149934.1:0-12205 GCA_032355785.1 Symmetromphalus regularis
TCGTCCTGTTTGTAAAATTATTACAAACAGGACGACGCTACACATGGTATTTTATTCACCGACCAGACTATGGTGTGTGTGGTGTGTGACGGCGCTGGTAAGGACACAATCTACTGTATTCTATGAAAAGATGGAAATAGGAGAAGGGATTCATTTTATCCATTGTCAGGTCCCTGCAAAGCTCGTATTAGGCTCGGGCCCGATGAGAAATATAGGCCCCCGTTTCAAAGTGCTCATTAGGTATTTCTGTAGCCAATGCTAACTTCATGTCCCCCCGTTAGGGCCTACCCAGTGACGTACAGTACTCTACTAAGCGTTTGTTAAATTTGGCGGATGATCGTGTTTTAACATCTGTCCGAATAATTTGTGATATACCTCAAGTGCGAAGGACAAAGACACATTGATAGAGTAAAGCATGTATATTGTTATGCGTGCAGACATGTAATAGTTATGCCCACACTTTACGAGGTGTGTCTGTGAATATCCTACAGTCTTGGTTGTGGGGCCTCTGAGGCGAAGCTGAGGACGTTATCACGACCAAAACTGTAGGATATTCACCGATACACCGAGTATCTTTGGGTGTAATACAGATGCAAAGTAAAGTTTGTTTTAATTAACAACACCTCTAGAGCACATTGATTTCTATCTTATCACCAGCTATTATGCATCAATCATATGGTCATTCTGACATATCTACGGTATTCAGAGGAAACCCGCTACCGCCACATAAGCTAATCTTACCAATAAGCAGCAAGGGGTCTTTTATATGCACTGTCCAACAAACAGTACAGCACATACCACGGCCTTTGATAAACCAGTTGTGGAACACTGGTTGGAAAGGAAAATAGCTTAAACTGCAAATGAGTTCACTGAGAACGATTAATCCAACGACCGATCGGTTCACAGGCGCACACGCTACCGTTTGGATTACACCCCGCTCCGTCTATTGTTATGCATGCAGACCTCGATATTCGTAGGGGTGTCAGAGTGAACAATTGACTACCGATGCAAATGACCCAGTTTGATAATGACGGCCATGTTGAAGAAGATAAACGTACTAATAAACTTGGTGTACCGTTGTAGACGCTGGTAGATAATTCAATTATAGGGCGTGTTGGCCAGAATAGTAAGATCTAGGGCGTGAGGGACCTGTACCGTTGTAGACGCTGGTAGATTACTGATTTCTAGGGCGTGTTGGTGAGAATAGTAAGATCTAGGGCGTGTGGTACGTGTACCGTTGTAGACGCTGGTAGATTAACTGATTTCTAAGGCGTGTTGGTGAGAATAATAAGATCTAGGGCGTATGGTAGCTGTACCATTCTAGACGCTGGTGGATTAACTGATTTCTAGGGCTTGTTTATGAGAACAGTAAGATCTAGGGCGTGTGGTACGTGTATGATTGTAGACGCTGGTAGATTATCTGATTTCTAGAGCGTGTTGGTGAGGACAGTAAGATCTAGGGCGTGTGGTACGTGTACCGTTGTAGACGCTGGTAGATAACTGATTTCTAGGGCGTATTAGCGAGAACAGTAAGATCTAGGGCGTGAGGGACCTGTACCGTTGTAGACGCTGGTAGATAACTGATTTCTAGGGCGTGTTGGTGAGAATAGTAAGATTTAGGGCGTGTGGTACGTGTACCGTTGTAGACGCTAGTTGATAACTGAATTCTAGGGCGTGTTGGTGAGAATAGTAAGATCTAGGGCGTGTGGTATGTGTATGATTGTAGACGCTGATAGATTACTGATCTCTAGGGCGTGTTGGTGAGAACAGTAAGATCTAGGGCGTGTGGTACGTGTACCGTTGTAGACGCTGGTAGATAACTGATTTCTAGGGCGTGTTGGTGAGAACAGTAAGATCTAGGGCGTGTGGTGTGTGTATCGTTGTAGACGCTGGTAGATAACTGAATTCTAGGGCGTGATGGCGAGAACAGTAAGATCTAGGGCGTGTGGTATGTGTATCGTTGTAGATAATTCAATTCTAGGGCGTGTTGGTGAGAACAGTAAGATCTAGGGCGTGTGGTATGTGTATGATTCTAGACGCTGGTAGATAACTGATTTCTAGAGCGTGTTGGTGAGAATAGTAAGATTTAGGGCGTGTGGTGTATGTACCGTTGTAGACGCTGGTAGATAACTGATTTCTAAGGTGTGTTTGTGAGAACAGTAAGATCTAGGGCGTGTGGTGTATGTACCGTTGTAGACTCTGGTAGATAACTGATTTCTAAGGTGTGTTTGTGAGAACAGTAAGATCTAGGGCGTGTGGTATGTGTATGATTCAAGACGCTGGTAGGTAACTGATTTCTAAGGTGTGTTGGTGAGAACAGTAAGATCTAATGCGTGTGGTATGTGTATGATTCTAGACGCTGGTAGATAACTGATTTCTAAGGTGTGTTGGTGAGAACAGTAAGATCTAGGGCGTGTGGTACGTGTATGATTGTAGCCGCTGGTAGATTACTGATTTCTAGGGCGTTTTGACGATAACTGTAAGATCTAGGACGTGTGGTGTGTGTACTAATGTAGACGCTAGTAAATAAGTGATTTCTGAGGCGTGTTTGTGAGAACAATAAGAATTAGGACGCGTGGTGTGTGTATCGTTGTAGACGTTGGTAGATAACTGAATTCTACGGCGTGTTGGCGAGAACAGTAAGATCTAGGGCGTGTGGTGTGTGTATCGTTGTAGACACTGGTAGATAAGGTCACGCATTTTTGATTAAATGTTATACAGATCCGCCGACATGTTTGGAAAAGTCCCGATGAAAAAATAAAATGAAGGTGTCCTTTTTTAAAAAATTGTTTCCCCGCCGATACTTAAATTTTGATTCCCGACCAAAAATAAAAAAGCTAAATATTTTCTGTGTTTTAAATATATTCAGACAGTATAAATATTTCTTGACATTCCAATGAAAGACCACCTGGTTTAAAAGAGCACATCTTGGAAGGTTTTGTATGTTTATAGTAGTGCTTAGTATCTGTTCCATTTTAAAATGGGCGATCACTTTTCAACCCCTTTGTTGACGTGCATGTACAAACTTTTTTCCCCCTCCTATGGTAACAACTTAGGTCCTAAAAAAATAAAAAATAAAGCAATTTGTCTTATTTAAAAAAAAAAAATTCCTTCCTCCTACAGTAAATTTTTGTAAAAAAAATCCATAAAACATTTAATATAAAATGCGTGGCCTAATATACTGTTTTGAAAACGATAATTGTTTTGTTAGACCTATTTTGTTTTTAATATGTTGGTTCTAGGTATATTTCGATAAATTCTTATGTCAGTGAACTCAAGAATCATATTTAAAACAATGTGGATGTCAAGTATTTGTTGTGAAAGTCAGATTAAAAAAAAATTTAAGTGATGAATTTGATAATGATGAAAGTTATTTTGAAGGTCTATGGGGTTTGGTGAATAATGCTGGAATACTGGTCTACGGTGACGTAGAACTAACCACGATGGAACAATACAAAACAGTGTGTGATGTCAATTTGTTTGGAGTTATTAGAATGACCAAGATATTCTTACCTCTGGTGCGAAAAGCTAAAGGTTCGTTTAATATACTAGTATATTATTTTATTAAGCAACTGGTTACTTTTTTTTAATGCTTCACTCCTTTACAACGTTCATTTCATATACTATTAAACGGTATCCTGTCTGTGGGAAAGTGTATACTTACAGTTATAAATCACCTGTGTGGTTTCTAATGTACACACCTGTCTTTTTTGCATTTGCCCTGCTTGACAATTAAAGGTATATCTTAAACACACGTGAGCGAATTTTTATTTCTTTCTTTTTAAAATTATTATTTTCTTTCTAGAAACCATTGATTTCAATAGCGGTATACCAACAGAACGCGTACGGTGCTACAGATTAAATCGTGCGGTTGGAATGCGTTTCTAAAATATTCTAGAGTACACCTTTAATAACCATTGTAGAATTCGACGACAACATATTACCGTGTTATCATGTTCAAAACCTTATTTCTACACAAAACAACATCCAAGGAAAACCGCGATCTTGCATTCATGAATAACAATCAAAATAATAGTGATACTAGATGTTTGCGAAAAGTAACTGTATTCGTCATAAGCACATTCATTATTTGTAAAGTAATTTGTTTTCAAAAGGTTCTATAACTTGAGCTATCCACATGGATATCGTTCAAAAACAACACAATAATAACAAGGGCAAGGGCGTAGTCAGTGAGGTAAAAATACCAAGGTAAACCTAGACACTGGAAGCTTGAAACATGTGGATAATAAATATCAGTCTCATGGGAAAAACAAAAACAAATCTGAGGTAAACGCATGGTCTGCCTGAAACTGGCTGCGTTAGAGAAGGGTAATCAAGGGCGAAAATCCGTTCCTGAAAGTGCGGGGGACGGAACATCCCCCCTGTCCAAAAAGTGGTGGGGGGGGGGACTGACCATTCCACAGACTTCCCTCTCGATTTGACACCATTATAGACCCCTTGTGTACTTCAGTATGACTATATTTGCGGTAAGACAGCATGAGTGTTACATTGATACAATAAAGAGAAATATTAGTAAAGATTATTATTTAGGCATTTTCAGTTATCGAAGCAAAAAGTGTGTGTGGGTGGGGGGGGGGAGATAATAACATAGGCGTCCCCCGTCCAAAAAGTGGGGGGACTTGTCCACCCCCGTCCCCCGGGATTTACGCCCATGAGGGTAATAATATCAGGTTTCGTTGATCAGTATGGATAGATTAACATAAATTATTCTTTCCAGGTCGTGTTGTGAATGTGTCCAGTCTGAACGGACTTATTGCACTGCCAGCATATTCAACATATGCGATTACAAAATTTGGTATAGAAGCATTCTCCGATTCACTTCGCTTGGAAATGCAGCCTTTTGGAGTGAAGGTCATCATTATAGAACCTGGATGCTTTGCAAAAGCCACCGGGGTTCTAAACGAATTTAATGTAAGATATTTTAACCCTAAAACTAACCCTAAATGTCAACTGATGTTAAATATGTATAGGAGATTGTTTTAAAGAAATAATTATATACAGCATGGGTTGCTGGATTAAATCAATTGCATAAAAAACCAAACAATTATATATCATTGTATACTTTTCTTACTATAATTGTGTATTACGCACAATATCATCCTGGGCGTAAATCCCGGGGGACTTTTTGACATGGGTGATGTCTATATAATTATACACCACCTCCCCCACTTTTTGCATCGAAAAATTGAAATTAAAATGTCTAAATAATCTTTACCTGTATTTCTCTTTATTGCATCAGTGTAACACTTAACCATTGTCTTAGTGCAAATATACCGAAGAACACAGGGTGTCTATAATGGCGTTAATCCTGGGGGGATATGGGGCACACCCCCACACCTTTTAGACAGGGAGATGCTCCGCCCCCCCCCTATGTTTTGGACAGGGTGGATGTTACGTTCCCCCACTTCCAATAAGCGATTTTCGCCCTTGTACAATATAGACACAAATTAACACACACACACAGATATATTAGACTGAAATCAACTACATAAAAAGGTGATGAATTACGATAGAGTAAATGTTGTAATTGCCTATTTAGCTAAAAATTAAGTTTAAATTGTTTGTATCACAATTATTTATCACCGTATTCCAGAGAAATCGTTTGCAGAACAGCATAAGGAAACAGACAGAAGAGGCAAGCGCAGAAGTGAAATCAGTTTATGGCGAGGATCGACTAATATTGCTTTTTCAAAGATCCCTTCAAGGACTTTCCACGTCCAACCCAAACATGGATCCAGTCATTGACGTCATGGAGGACGCGATCATGCTGAATTATCCTCCCCCGAGAACTCTCATAGATGGCAGCACGAGATTCATTGATACTAGTTGTGTTGAGTACATCTTCATAATTACAGTTTAACTATTTTCAGTATTTCTGAACAATGAAGCTGTATAATTATATGTATTTACAAGGAATAGATTCCAAGAGAACTCTGTAAAAGCTTGGATTTCACTTACAAATCAGTTAAAACAGTAATGATGTTAGATGTTAAGGATAGCGTATCCTGCTCCACCAATGATAACATTACTAAAATGCGGTTTTGGCACATTTTGCGTTCATGTTGTTTAATGAAATCGTTTACGCCACCTCCATAGACACACGTTAGACATAGACTTCTTTTGAAAATTTTAGTAAACTATGTAGTCACTAATATATATTTAGACTTAACATTTTCTATAAATTTGCAGATCTGTACAACTTTGTATATAAATATCTTGGTCTCTACCTTGAACAGCTTTAAACATAACAGTTTTGTCCTCTAGAGTATTCTAAGATGAACCTATTTTAATGTGTGATATTTTATGATTTGTTTTCAGTTCCTGGCTCGAATGCGTTCACATCTTCCCACACCTCTCTCCGACCTGTTAGTGAATTATCTTCGTAGGGTTCCCCAACTTCCATGTTCAAGAGAAAACGACAAATCGGAATGAGTGGAGTTACTACATAACGTCACTTTGTCAGAAATATGCAATATTTTATATCTCACAGAGAAGAGAAGACACATAATAAAACTAATATCACATTCAGCAGAATATGTTCAGTAGTATCAAAATGTCAAACCATTTTTATAAATAATTTATAATAAACTAATCCCAACTTATTTTTGTTTTGTTGCTGAATGCTTATAATGTATGTTTATTGACGTAGCAACGCGCGCGTGTGCACGTGTGTGTACGTGTGTATGCAAATCATAGGCGACAATAGGTTCCTGGAAGGGGTTGTGTGGAAGCATGTCCCCTCCCAATTTTTGTTTTGAAAATCTAAGGTTTTTCCGGCTAAAACCTTCAAACTACAATAGGTCCATGGTGTTCTTTGGTATATTTGCGCTAAGACCACGTAGATAAGTGTTACAGTGATATCATAAAGAGAAAAACTGGAAGATTATTGTTTAGGCATTTTAATTTTAATTTTTCGAAGCAAAAAGTTTGTGGGGGGGGGGGGGGGTGAGGCGGTATAGGGATCCCCCAGTCCAAAAAGTGGGAGATGTGTCTCCCCTACCCCCAGGATTTACACCCATGTGTATAACCGTACTTTCTGTACAACGATGTTTTTACGGCTAATTTGAAATCACAATCAAATAAAATGGCGAATTTGTGAGAATAAAATCAAAATGGTTCTACTGCTACGGCTGTTCACATTCCCATGCCGGAATCAAACATCAAAGATTACGATGACTTGATCAGCATTCCAAATTAATTAGTCGTCGAGCTGTGATAAAGAAAACCAACAAACGCGGACATTAATCAGACCACGGATTAAGACGTATGGGCTGGGCTGGGAACGAGGGCAGAAGCAACCGAATGTTACTGATTACACTAGCAAGAAAGACCGCTTTGGTTTGCATATCCAATCATATACACATCAACTGAGAAGTGAAAATAAATTATATTAATTGACCCCAAACGAATGAATGAAAAAATAAAAGCTAATTTGCGAGATTAATGATTTGATTTGTGGAATTACGGTATTGCCAACATAACGTGAGTATCCACGAATTCATGATCTAAATGTTATATAAATTATTTATATTTATTTATGTCTGGTTTGCCATGACTGATCCAAGAATTTATCAAATTAAGACGTCTTGCTACGGTTTAATTGCTATATATTATGTTCTAAAACATGAAACAAACAATATAATTCCTTCTAAGGACCCTCCAACCATGTTCGTAAAATACTCATGATATTGTTGTCAAACGATACACATTCTGGAACACGACGTTTCATATACTCCACGAGATGTCTAGGAAATAACACAAAACACAGAAACCTTTACTAACATGGACGCTAAACAAAACCCCTCAGTTGTTCTATCTTTCGGCATTGACAGAATTCTTGGAAACTACAAGGACAAGTCTGTGAGAAGTGAAACCACTGCGCCATCTTCAGACGGAGATAACCATGGGTTGAGACCATCTGAACCAGGTACATCATAGACATCTAGTTCAGTACTAACATTTCTAACAATATATTGACAATCAACGTTTAAAAGATTTTCTGCTCAAATTGAAATTAAATACATGTACTTGGTCATTTTATTAAATATTATTTTTTTTATAGAAAGACCAATTAATTTACGGTAGATGTAACTAACTATATATATTTTTATTATTAAGCCTAATGTTTAATTCCTCATATAAATAATCTGCTTTCTGTATGTATACAAGATTCGGCTAATTAGTATACTTTCAATGCTACTTAATTTGGTTTTATTTTTCTAATAAAGTTTTTAGTTTTTTTAAAACAATTATTATTTGTTTTTTGAAAAACCTATATTTCCGGCCAATACAATAAACTTTTCCAAATTTGGACATCAAATATATATTTTTTAAATAAACAAAACATAAAAAAACCACGAATGTATTTTAAATGTTTCTTGCAATTGCATGAATTACGAAATAAATTGGGGATAGGACAATGTAGGCCTAAAATAAATATAATAATGCATTCATCCCAAAGTACACTATTCAACACGACAAACATTTTGAAGTGTCATTTTGGAGGTGTTAAAAAATATAGTTTTAACATTAAATAGGCCATATTTAATTTTAAAATTGTGGAATATGTGTGTAATACTATTCAAAACCACGTGTTTTGTTTGGTACTTTACTATTTACAACTTGTAATATGATGGAATTTAAAAAATAAATAAACAGAATAATAAAATAAAAAATATTTCTCTGTTACTTAAAAATATTAATAAACATAATTTGCCTATTTCAGCGCCTGATAATTCTACCAATCAGCAACGTCCACGAGTGCGTACTAATTTCAGCACGTGGCAGGTGGATGAACTAGAACGTGCATTCCGCATCACTCATTACCCAGATATATACATGCGCGAAACTCTAGCTTATAGGATGGCGTTAACCGAGGCTAGAATTCAGGTGATTGTCTTCTTTAAATCCTTTCCCTTTCAAACGTATATATACACATTCCTGACCCCTCACTCCACCCCCCAAAAAAGAAGAAAAAAAAGGTTCTCCAAAAATTATCTTATATATATATATATATATATGAATTCCAAACGATTTCCGTCGCAACCAGGAGCTTAGTCCACAAATGGTTTATTAATGGCCGTAGTATGTGATGTCTTGTCTGTGGGACGGTGAATAAAACAACCCTTGCTGCTTATCGGAAAAAGTAGCCTATGTGGCGGCATCCATTTTGCTTTAAATAAATATGTCAGAATAACCAAACGATTGACGTCCAATAGCCGATAATAAGATAAAAAATCAATGTGCTCTAGAGACGTCGTTAAATAAAACAAACTTTCAGAATTCCAAACGACGAAACATGATCTTACTGATGACTGTCAAAACAATTCCATTAAACGAAATTCAAATTAAAGATTATTCGTTTTATTTTCAGGTCTGGTTTCAAAACAGACGAGCAAAATGGCGGAAACAGAAAAAAGAATCAGATTGCAAAGAACCGGGATCTTTTCAGAAGTATAAAAACACCAATAAAGTTGTACCAAGTCTATCGGAATTCCCTATTCACCCATTCCAAGTTTTACCAACATTCCTCACCATGACGGAGATTTCCCCCAACAGAAGGGATTACCTGGTGGCGTTACACCACAGCAGAGAACTGGAGCTACGTTCAAGCATACGGAGTCTGCGAGACAAGGCCAAGATGTACACAATAAGTGACAGATGACTGGCAATGAAAACACAACCAGGTTTTAAGGAAAGGGGCAGACGGTTCAATTAGCGAATTTGTTTTGGTTTCCCATTTTAAGGCAATACTAAGTATTTAAATAATGTGGGGACCACAGGGAACCTAAATATGTAAGTATAGTAATAAAGACGTGCGTAACATCCGTTTCACCTCATTTCCCTTTTTTTTATACACAAAGTGAAAACTCGGGGTGTTAAAACCCTTAACGTTAAACACCCACTGTCTGTCGGCTACTGAGTGTTGCTAATGGATGGGAGAAGTTCAGCATTTGACGCACTTTTTTCTTCTGCACATCATGCAATTAATGTGAAAAAATGTGACGCATACATGGACGCAATATTAAATTGACTGACGCATTTCTTGGTTTATAATAAATAAATAGTCTAGGTTATAAACTCATATATTTCACGAACCATTGTCTTTATTGTTTTGAAGTTAACTTTCAGATTAAAAAGTTTTCCACAAATAAACGGAATTATAATTTCCTTTTCCATTTCTCTTTGAACCAACCAACTGCCAGACCAAGTAATATAATTTTGCCAGTTGAGCTGCTTAAAAAAAGAAAAAAAACAAGAAAATACTAATACTACAACTACTACTACTACTACTACTATTACTACTACTACTACTACTACTACTACTACTACTACTACTACTCCTACTAATAATAATAATAATAAAACACTAAAACCAGTGCCAATCATTTATTGGCTGAACACGGCTATAACAATCACTAATTTGTTCAAACAATTTCAAGTTTAATTAAATAAATTAACATAAAATATTTATTATTCTGCTTTGTTAAGCTAAAATAAAATAAATAAAACTGACAAATTGGAGTTGGTTCACTTAGAAAATGATAATCTGCATATTCCGAAATTTGTCTTTCAATTAAAAATTATCTCAACATTTTGAAATACAATTTCAGAACAAACACAAGAAGGTCACCGCTGTTACAGATACAGATCCGTGGGTTTTCATTTCCTACTGGGTTTGTTACTTTGTCTTACACATCAGCTATGTTATGTATGGAATTAATAAAATGTTTAAATTTAAATATAATAATATAATTTGTGAAATGTTCAATCACCTAAGTTCACCAAACCACTGAACTATCTCCCACCCATGTTCTCCACAGTCACTGCCAACTGGAGATCTCTGTACAATCCCCCGCATTCTCCACATAGTCACTGACATCAAGACATCACTGTACAATCCCCGCGTTCTCCACACAGTCACTAGCAACAAGACAAAACTGTACAATCCCCCGCGTTTTCCACACAGTCACTGGCAACAAGCCATCACTGTACAATCCCCCGCGTTCTCCACACAGTCACTGGCAACAAGCCATCACTGTACAATCCTCCACGTTCTCCACACAGTCACTGACAACGAAACATCACTGTAAAATCCCCGCGTTATCCACAGTCACTGACAACAAGACATCACTGTACAATCCCCGCGTTCTCCACACAGTCACTGGTAACAAGACATCACTGTACAATCCCCCGCGTTCTCCACACAGTCACTGGTAACAAGAGATCACTGTACAATCCCCGCGTTCTCCACACAGTCACTGGTAACAAGACATCACTGTACAATCCCCGCGTTCTCCACACAGTCACTGGTAACAAGAGATCACTGTACAATCCCCGCGTTCTCCACACAGTCACTGACAACAAGCCATCACTGTACAATCCCCCGCGTTCTCCACTCAGTCACTGGTAACAAGCCATCACTGTACAATCCCCCGGGTTCTCCACATAGTAACTGGTAACAAGCCATCACTGTACAATCCCCCGCGTTCTCCACATAGAAACTGGTAACAAGCCATCACTGTACAATCCCCCGCGTTCTCCACATAGTAACTGGTAACAAGAGATCACTGTACAATCCCCGCGTTCTCCACACAGTCACTGGTAACAAGAGATCACTGTACAATCCCCCGTGTTCTCCACACAGTCACTGGTAACAAGAGATCACTGTACAATCCCCGCATTCTCCACATAGTCACTGGTAACAAGAGATCACTGTACAATATTTGCGTTCTCCACACAGTCACTGGTCACAAGAGATCACTGTACAATCTCCGCGTTCTCCACTTACTGGTAACAAGAGATCACTGTACAATCCCCGCATTCTCCACATAGTAACTGGTAACAAGAGATCACTGTACAATCTCCGCGTTCTCCACACAATCACTGGTAAAAAGAGATCACTGTACAATCTCCACGTTCTCCACTTACTGGTAACAAGCCATCACTGTACAATCTCCACGTTCTCCACACAGTCACTGGTAACAAGAGATCACTGTACAATCCCCCGTGTTCTCCACTTACTGGCAACAAGAGATCACTGTACAATCCCCAGCGTTCTCCACACAGTCACTGGTAACAAGAGATCACTGTACAATCCCCCGCGTTCTCCACTTACTGGTAACAAGAGATCACTGTACAATCTCCGCGTTCTCCACTTACTGGTAACAAGAGATCACTGTAC
>JAULBS010149945.1:0-12205 GCA_032355785.1 Symmetromphalus regularis
CACTGAGAAGGATCGATCCGACGACCGACCGGTTCACAGGCAGACACGCTACCGTTTGAGCTAGATCCCGCTCCCCGGCTATTGGACGTCAATCATATGATCATTCTGAGATATGTCTTTAGGGGAAATCCGCTGCTGCCACATAGGCTACTCTTTTCGATAAGCTGCAAGGGATCTTTTATATGCACAAACAGGACAGCACGTACCACAGCCTTTGATAAACCAGCTGTGGATCACTGGTTGGAATGGAAAAATAGCTCAAACAGCAAGTGGATTTTTTTTAATGTTTCCAGTTTGACAAACCGAGGTGCAATAACCAATAATAAGCATGGGCTTGAATAGATCTATACAACATGTCAAAGTAGTTTTTAGTTCAATATTTTCATCCTGTACGCTAATACTAGTTTTCGGAAGCCTACCCTACGATGACATGTCTAAGTGTGAGCTCATTCGTGTATAGTTAAGGTCGCTCACATTTATCACAGATAATTTTAAAGGTACAGTATCATTATTACAACTTGCATATTTTGCTATTTTCGAGCCTCGGTGGTCCAGCGGTAAAACATGGGACTCTCAAGTTGATGACAATGGTTCAAAGCCCGTTGGGTGGCTGGTTCACACTTGAATACGTCTCAAAATAACCAAATGTTATTTATGACTCTTGGGAAAGCTATGTCATTTATAGGTGTGACTAGGGACTAGGGGGTGAATTTGACTATTGCAGTAGGATTGCAATAACGAAAATGTGATAATATTGTAACAGTGATAATACTCTTGTAATAGTATTGCAAATATTTAAATCGTTATATATGAGTAGATATTATAGACATTTAATAGTCATTTACCTAGGTCAGTCCAAACCTTTAAATAAATAAAATAACAGATAGCAATACTACAGCCTATGCATGTTTCGTTTCTGTCGCGGATCCATGAATTGCCATTTTTATAAAACTTCATGCTTAATTTCTTAAAGGGATACTGAAGTGTACAGTGTTACATATACAACGGATTAATGTATTTACAAGGTATTAGTTAAAAATATTTTAAATTTTTGGCCGTATCGTTTCACCTGTTTATTTTAAATTTGTTTATTTTCAGGTTATTTAAGCTGACATGAAATGCTCCACTACCAACAACTATGCGTGGGTTGTCGTAGCAGCATCTTTCTGTGCCTTGTTATTTAATCCAAGCATTTGTTATGCGGCTGGGGTGCTCCACATGCGATTGGTCGAAACGTACCCAGAAAACGAATATGCAGTCGCCTGGCTCGGGTCCGTCTTGACCAGTTTGAGTGCTATTTCCGGTAAGATTGTAATTATAATATTATAATTTATGTAAATTATAGAGGTAGAGTAGAGAGGTGAATAGTGCCACATAAAGTATAAATGCCAACATAGGGAGGAAATATATATGCAAGACTTAGTTTGAATGGACTTGTATTAATAATATATCTTAAAATTTATTTTATACCAAAAACACTGAACTGCTCACGTTTTAAATAATTTACAGCGAATGAAAAAAATTAAGTTTGTTTTATTTAACGACGCCTCTAGAGCACATTTATTTTTATCTTATCAGCGGCTATTGCACTTCAATCATATGGTCATTCCTATATATGTATTTAGAGGAAATCTGCTGCCGCCACATTGGCTACTCTTTCCGATAAGCATTAAGGTTTGTTTTATATTCACCGTCTCATAGAGACAGGACTGCACATACCACGGACTTTGATAAACCAGTTGTCGACCACTGGTTGGAACGGAAAATAGCCCAAACTGTTACAGCGAATGATACAGTATACTATTTTCTGGTTGGTTGGTAGTATTTATTTTCGTGCTTATATCCAATTCACGTTCATGCACACAACTAAGCAGGTTCCCGTGCTGTCTGTTCAAGACAGAGGTTAGTGTTAGTAGGAGACACGAAACCCGCTGCCGCCACACTAATGCCACTGCTCTTATCGATAAATAGCAAGGGGTCTTTTATATGTACTATCCCACAGACAGAATAGCACATGCCACGTCCTTTACTAAACCAGTTGTGGACCACTGGTCTGTGTAAATGGTATACACCTACCCACTGAGCCTTGTACAGCACTCACTCTTGAATTGGAGCCGATACTGAGATTAAAAATTCCAGGTATCGACTGGTATTTGATCCCAGTACCTACCAGCCATGAGTCCTATAGCTTTATCACTGCGCCACGGAGGCAGGTATACTATTTTCTTCTTCTTCTTTTCTTTGCAGGTCCTATAGCCAGCCTCGTTATCAACCTATATGATTGTCGGACATGCGTAGTATTAGCTGGAATTTTGGGACTGATCGGCTTTGTCGCAAGTTCGTTTGCGCAAAGCTTAATGATGCTTTTTCTGACATATTCTTTAATTGTAGGTGAGTATTTATTTTTATATTCATGAGTAGTGATTAGATGGAAACCGGAAGTCTTTTTAACGTGCTCACATCCAGTTTAGTTAGGGCACGCTCTCCACGGGCCCTCTGTCATAAGATTGTGGTTTCCGGTCAGAAGCGGTTAAGAAATGGAGAGAGAGAGAGAGAGAGAGAGAGAGAGAGAGAGAGAGAGGACAGACATAAACAGATATATAGAGATAGTAGCTTTGTGACAAGAGAGAGAAAGAGAGAGAGAGATGGAGAGAGGACAGACAGAGACAGATATATAGAGACAATAGCTTTGCGACGATAGTTTTCGACCAATATATTTATATAATAATATACAAAAAGTAAAGTTTGTTTTATAGAGCACATTGATTTTTATCTTATCACCGGCTATTGGACGTCAATCATATGATCATTCTGACATGTGTATTTAGAGGAAACCCGCTGCCGCCCCATACGATACTCTTTCTGATAAGGAGCAAGGGGTCTTTCATATGCACTGTACAACAGATAAGACAGTACATACCACGGCCTTTGATGAGCCTAATAATAATAATGAATGTGTGTATGTTTGAAGTTGGGAATAATTTCTCTCATCTTTTTCTATCTTTCTCTCTCCTATTCTTATTCCTCTTTTTTCTCTTTTTTCATCTCCCTTCATTATTATACGTTTTTCTTTCATTCTATTTAATTGTTTGTTTTTAAAGTCCAGTTCCTGATGTACATATATTCATTTTCTAACAACCCATGTTTTCTCCCTTAACATGCTTTGACTTTGTAAATAAGGAACAGGAAGGGGAAAAAATGAACAGTTACAAAAATTAAATATTTAAAAAAAATACAATTTTTTTTTAAATTATAATAATCAAGCCCGTAGCTAGGAGGGTTCGCAGGGTTTGAACGAACCCCTCTTTTTCTGAAGAGCCCTTTCAAACAAGGCTAGAGCCCCCACCCACCCACCCACCCACCCGCTTTTTGCAAAATTATTTGGTTTTGGTTGACATATTTAACTGTAATCATTAGTAAGTGCCCTTTAAATACCAAACAGAACCCCCCGCCTTCAAAAATCCTGGCTAGGGGCTTGGTAATGCATGTTCAATGTTCAAAAAGTAATTAATATGTTATTGCTTTGTTTGTTTTTAGGTTTGGGTCTAGGATTATCTAATACTTCAGTCATAGTAATTCTTGGATACTACTTCAAAGAAGATACGTCTCTGGCAGTCGGAATTACAGTCACGGGTGGTGGGATGGGGATGTTTATCTATCCAGCCCTCACCGACTTTCTATTGACCAGATTTGGTCTCCGTGGAACATTCCTCATCTTGGGAGGACTCGTCTTTCAAAGCTGTGTGTTTGGTATGATGCTGAGGCCGTCCGAATTTGAACTCAACCGTCAACGGATGTTTCTGAGCGGTCGCAATAAGAGACAACAAATAGTGCATGCAATATGTGGTGGAGATCGGACGCAGTGTCAATCCATTCTGACAAACATTCCATTCATGCTGTTAGTGTTTAGTTATTTCACCGTATCCATGGCGATAGCATCCATATACCTCTTCTTACCGGACTATTTTGTTCACAGCGGAGCCTCACACCAAATAGCGTCATTCAGCGTCTCCGTGTCGGGAATAGGCTCAATAATATCGAGAACTCTGACGGGTTTCGCCGGAAATGACCCCCAGATTGGTTGTCTTCTGCTGTTTGCGGGAATAACGGGAATTAATGGCATACTTGCAGTGTTTATAGAATTGTTCAGTGCATCGTCTGCCGGCCAACTCGCATACGGGTTCTTTGTAGGACTGTACACTGGTGGCGCTTGGGTTGTTTGCGGACCAGTATGTTTAAGTATTCTTGGCACGGAAAGATTGGCAACCGGTTTCGGTTTGTTGATGTTATCAGTCGGAACTGGCTACCTGGTTGGACCGCCATTAGCAGGTATGGCGAATTACTCAATTAACTTGCATTACTCCATAATAATAAGTTTAAAATGGCGGGAATCTAATAATTTAAAGTAATATTGTAGACTATCCAATAATTTAACACCTTTAGGTAATAAACTACACAAATTCAAAAACACAATTAAAAACATATTATATTTCTGCAATTAAGTTATCAGTGGCGGATAAAGGGAGCCCAGCCCCCCTAAATTATGTGATTAAAAATATTAACGTTTAAGAATCCGATAACTTTTTTTAGCCCCCCTAATTGATTTTCTGGGTCCGCCACTGGCATATAAAGGAATCGCTTGCTTATTTATTTATTTATCTGTAATTAGATTTCAATTGTAATTGTTTGCTTTTGTGCTTTTATTTCCAATAATTAAAGGTTTTACAGGACCGGCGCAACCGTTTAAATATTGAGGGGTGGGGGGCAAAACTGAATAGGGGCGCTATCATAACTTTTTGTTTGACCTTTTTATGAGGAATTCTACTTTAGCCTCAGACTGAGGATTTTCATACTAGCTATTTTTAATTAGATAATGACGTCACAACATATGTGACCTGCCATCAGGAAATGAATCGCATAGCACCATCTGGACATTTTGAGATGTTTATATCACCAGAAAGTTGGACAAGAGCTGTTTCTAATGATCCAAACTGTATAAAAAAATATCTAATTTGGTTATGGAGTTATGGTTATTTGAATTCGGGTACCCTTTGTCGGGTTGAAGAACATGGGGGTGCAAGTTGGCAATCGGGCGATGTTCAGCGTGGCTAAACACAAGGGTTGTGTGTTTCAAATGCACAATTAACGCACTTCTAGGTCACATTTTACAAAAATATCACAGCTACATTTTGGACGGGGGGACGCCTATATAATTATCCCCCCACTTTTTGGTTAGAAAAACTGAAAATTTCAGTGAAATTAAAATTAAATGCCTAAATAATAATCTTTACCAGTATTTCTCTTTATTTTATCAATGTAACACTTAACTATACCGAAGTAAGCAAGTGGTCTTTAATGGTGGTGAAAGGGGGGGCAGCAGAAAGGTCCGTCCCCCCATTTTTTGGACAAGGGTATGTTCCGTCTCCCCCCCCCACTTTCAGGAACGGATTTTCGCCCTTGGGTGTGCAAGTTGGCGATCGGTCTCTGTTCAGTGTAGAAAAAGCACAAGAGTTGTGTTTCAAATGCATAATTAATATATATTCACAGCTACATGTAGTAAAGTAAAGTTTGTTTTATTTAACGACGTCTCTAGAGCACATTGATTTTTATCTTATCAGCGGCTATTGGACGTCAATCATATGGTCATTCTGACATATGTATTTAGAGGAACCCTGCAGCCACATAGGCTACTCTTTTAGCAAGGGATCTTTTATATGCACTGTCCAATAGACAGGACAGCACATACCACAGCCTTTGATAAACCAGTTGTGGACCACTGGTTAGAACGGAAAATAGCACAAACAGCATGTGGGTCCACTGAGAAGGATCGATCCGATGACCGACCGGTGCTACCGTTTATGCTACGTCCCGCTCCCCCACAGCTACATGTAGAAAAATGGGTGTAATTGCCAATTTGGCTCATCAACATCTCAAAATCGACAATTTTGCTCTCCCATTTAAAGTAGTTGTTGTCGTTATGAAAAGGTTGGGGATGATCTGTTAGCCTATATGTTAATACTTAATGTTATTCCATAAAGGTTATTTTGTCAGCCGCTTCTTTTTTTGTCTTCTGAAATAATTTTGAAATTTAAAGTACCTAAAGTGGCAGTCCTCTTAAACATTAAAACAAAAAGGTTAAGAGAACTTGATTGCAAAAAAATAAAAACCTCAACTTTTCTGAGAGCGTGTGAGTGGTATGTGTGTGGTTTATTACAAAACAGGGCCGGGGCAGAAAGGGGACATTTGCATTCCCCCACCCCACAATTCCACCCCACAATTATCTGCAAAAATGGGCGCCCTACAATTTACATGTTTTACATTTATTGAGTACGTTGACGGCTCCCTTCAAATGACTGATAGCGCCCATATTCAGTTTTGCCCTACCCCCACCCCCTCAATATTTAAACGGTTGCGCCGGTCCTGCAAAACCTTTAATTATTGGAAACCCTATAATATAAATATAAAGGAATCATTTGCTTATTCTTCTGTAATTAGTTTTCAATTTTAATTGTTTGCTTTTATGTAGCTATTGTATATTTTGTTTATATGTGTTTGTGTGCGTGCTTTGTGCGTACGGTCGTGCATGTATTGTGCGGCTGCTCACGATGTGCTTTGTCTACCTTCATATATTTCAGGACTGGTTTTCGAATCCAGTAACAAATACTACAGCGTCTTTCTGTTCTGTGGTGAGATGGAGTTATCTCCACTAGTTTTACCTCCCCGCTCTTTATAAACTGCTCATATTCCAATAGTATTCGACCCCTAAGCACGCTGTAAGATTTTCTCTATCGCTTATAAAACAAAATGGCAGTGAAATATGCAGGGTACACATTTTGCATGACTTTTATATAAAACCGGGAAATGGAAATGTAGCTGGCCACGTAAGTAGGTTTCGCAAGCCGTAATCGGCCCGTGGGCTATTTTGCTTTCCAGCCAGTGGTCCACAACTGGTTCATCAAAGCCCGTGGTATGTGCAGTCCTGCCTGTGGGACGGTGCATATAAAAGACCCCTTGCTGCTTATCAAAAAAGAGTAGCCTATGTGGCGGCAGCGGGTTTCCTCTAAATACATATGTCAAAATGACCATATGATTGACGTCCAATAAGATAAAAATCAATGTGCTCTAGAGGCGTCGTTAAATAAAACAAACTTTTTTACTTTACTTTTAGCCACACTGATCTGCTAGTGATAAATCTGACATGCAAACATCAGAGGAAACCTGCTACGTTTTCTCCTTTAGCATCAAGAAATCTTTTGTATTCTGTTTCTCTCAAGCAGGACACAACATACTATAACCTTTAATATAATGTGGATCACAGGCTGGGACGGAAATGAGACAACTGAGGGGTTTCGATCCTACGACAAAAGCTCCTCAGACCCACGCTGTATAAAATGAGTTGATGTACCAATCCTTCACTCATACAAATGTTGCGCATACCCTCTAAACTTTATCTAGCTATCCTAAGATTTGTAGACCAAAGCCCAGCTGTTGTGATAGTGTGCCGTCAGTAGCAATCAACTGAGTTACTGCTTACGTGTAATCACACAAATCTACATACGCACGCGCATATATGTGCTCATGCACTGGACTACGATCAGCAAGTATACTACGAAATTTTCTGTAGTTATACCAAATAAATATATGTCGCGATAACCAACGGGTGTATATCTTAAATTTGCGCAACGGATGTTCATTGAGAATACAACTGGGATGGTCCATATATTAACACTGTAATGCAGGACTACAATTATATACTGTATTCTTTGCCCATGTAAGCGTAAAATAAGTGAGTAAATTGACTAAGATGAAAGGAAACTAATATGCGTTTGTTTAACGACACTCCAGCACATCGTTATCGAGCAGCTTTGAGATGTCAAACAGTATTATGTCTCACATATGGTAATTGGTCTAGAGCGCAAGGCAACACCCCACAAACCACTGCACATAGTTCCTTTAAACCATTACTAATGATAAACACCTGTAGGCTGTAGCAAATTGATCACCCTGTCTTGGGCAGGACTTACTGGTGAAGTCTGGTCTGTCCAAGAACAATGTAATTAAACAGTTTTCTGATGTAGCAAGTGTTACACCACACTCATAATTTATAGCAGCAAGACGGTCAATATCTATCCACACACCCAGTGGAGTTTGTGTTTATCTTCACTTATTTTAAATAGAACCAAAATACTAGTATTTCTTGAATGAAAGAATCGTTTGAAATGACTTGCAAGGTTTGTCTTCATATTTAGGAACCTTATAAAGTGGTATACATCGAGAACATAAATTTCCAAAATTATGCTCAAAGAATGCAGTAAAAACTTCTCGGCTAAATTGTTCAGGAGTTATCGGTTACACTCAACTGGGTACAGATTTCAAAAGACTAATTACGTGATAGTTTTAACTAATTTGTATATATCCATCATGTCTCTACAGAACCCCTCCCACTGAATTCCCAGCACCAAGATTAAACTGGAACTTTCGGTGCCAGCACATGTCATCCAATATTCGTGTAACCTCATCTTCAGCGACAGATGCTGGGGTTCGCCAGGGGATATGTGTTCACGTTTCAAGTGTATTATCAGGAAACTATATGAACTTCAGCATTTTATAAACAAATACGGATATTATATTACAAAACAACCGTCACAGAGAAATACAACATATAACCAGGATGTCAAGTTGCTTACAACTGCTAACTATTATTCAACATCACGTTGTGAAGGACCCTCTAACGAAGAACACGTAGTAGGTGATAATACTGATTTCTCTTCGCCAACCACTTCTCTCCCATCATAATTAAATTAAATATGTTTGACCCCCAATCCACCTTTTCCAAAATTCTTGGATTCTCCCGTTTCAGAATGTTTCCATTACTTATGGCAATTTGTTAAATAAATGGTGGAACTGTAAACTAAATGATATCCTTAAATACTCACCCATAGACTTCAAAACTATATATCAACAACTGAACGGGATCTCACTGTATACAAATTGAAATATTTCTGTCTCTGTGATCCTCATCTTGTCACCCCTATACTAAAGTATCACCATTTGTTTTTGATATATATATATATATATTTAATAATAATATTCCAGCTATAAACAGTGAATAGACAGCACTATGGCAATATACTTCAAGTTCAGATCCACCTAATTTTAAAACCGAACTGTCATCTAGCGATTCATGACCCTCCATGTCA
Source organism: Symmetromphalus regularis (assembly GCA_032355785.1). Taxonomy (NCBI): domain Eukaryota; kingdom Metazoa; phylum Mollusca; class Gastropoda; order Neomphalida; family Neomphalidae; genus Symmetromphalus; species Symmetromphalus regularis. The sequence goes on from JAULBS010149945.1 coordinate 9,201, forward strand.
CCACTTTTTAACCCCTCCCCCGCTCCCAATCCTTTTTTTCTATCGCCCACCCCACTCGCTCTTGATCTAGAAACTTGGCAATGAACAACGAATACCAGTATACTCGAGTAGGTTGAGATCTATGTAATTTTCAAGCCGGGCAGGCGGTAGTCAGTGGAGCGTGTTCGAGTCGCGCACGTCTGAGCGTGCACAATGTAAACCCATGAGCAGACGACACTTTGCACAGACGGCTCGACGAACAGGGAGTGACAGCCAGCCGAGGCATGGTCCATTGCAAACTACTCACCATGTAACATTTTACGAAATATTATATTTAAAAACACAGAAAAACATACAGATTTATTATTTTTGAGTCATATTTGAATAAGTGAAAGAATGTGGTATGTTAGGGACGAATGTGCATATAATAAAGGGGGTTAAAGGTATTCGATCCCCCACTCCACCCCATTTTGGCCAATAGTTATTTTCCACATTATAATTTAGTCTTAAACAACACCCCCACCCCCCTTCAATATTAAAAATATTGATCTTTGGACACTCTTCCACAATTACTGTAACATGAATCCTTGATGTTAATAAAAAGAGTAGCCAACGTGGCAGAATGGGGTTTCTGATTAAAACAATGTGCTGATGTGTCGTTAAAGAAGCAACTCGTTCCTTTAGTTCATCTCTTATAAAATTATATTTATTAATTTGTATATACGGAATAAGGAAAACAGATGACTTAGTAGTATTAAAATATTGATAAATTTTTTAATTAAAATAATTTACTGGCAATCATAAATTTAATTTGCATTACTAAATACATATTAAAACACACACAAATAAATAAATAATAATAACACTGGACAAATAAATAAATAATAATAACATTGGACAAATAAATAAATAATAAAAACAAACGCAGGGTCAGGGCTAGTTACTACAATTTGGGACAAGAACATGAAATCTGTCAAATTTTAAAAATAGATATAACCAAACACGACTGATGTTTAAAAATGCTGATTATAGAGAAAATATGTAATTCAATTAAAATAATCTTACTGTAGCAATACAATACTATTTTGTTAACGTACCGCCCCCCTCCCCTAACCTCACCTCAAATGTATAACCTGTGGATAGTAGTGGTCACTTGTCCAGACTACACAGAGGGCAAGTTAAAGTTAAACACCACAAACGACCACAATTATATGTTATGATTGTTGGTACAACATTAAAATATAATTTAAGTGGTTGACAGATTATGATGATTATTATATAATATATAGATTAACAGAGCACGCTAACCCAAAATATATAAAGACAATATACAGACAACTATATAATCATACAATTCCATATTTAACTATCAACTCCACTTCTCTCTCAAACCGAGACATGTTTAAGTGTATTAATAATATAAATAATATATATATAAACAATTTTACTTACTTTGTTTACTATTATAAGTTTATAACACTTTCCAATCACTCACTAGCCACAGTGACACACATAATATAACACAAACCTAATCACAAGACTGACTATGTACATATTAACACACCTATATGAATATATCACAACTTACGTGTATATATACGAATTGTGAGCTGTCCCATGTAATAAACGGCAATGTCGACCACGGCTGTGTGATACAGATCGTATTATCCACGAAAAGCAACAAGCAAGATATTCCCTCCGTTCTGCACGGAATCTCAGACGAGACTACTGTGTAAGGAGGCAGTCAGGTGGGTCACAACGAATGGCCTTTGTAAACTTTGAATAGTGTCAGCTGACTTGGTTTTGCATTGACATTTCTGCAGCCGATCGCATTGCTCAAGTCGGAGGAAGTCACGCCCCGGAGAGGTTCTCACGGTCTAAAAATAGCCTCGGATTGACAACGTGACCCGTCAGCAAAAGCGCTTTGTTTATATTTTATTAGAAATTATCATGTTTGTAGCTATATAGAAAATATGTCAATAATGTTTTATTACTAAAATGTTGAGTTGATTTTTAAATAATTGAATGTTAAAGGTTTAGTTTTCGTTTTTTATTGAAATGAATGCGATTAAAACCTGTTGGTGAAAGTTGCCATATACGGAAGTTTCCGTACGACATCCCATATACGGACATTTACGAAAATGGACGAAAGGTATTCGGGTAGTTTCGATTGTGACGGGGATTGTACGTAAACATTGTTGTGATGTGTGCTTATTTCTATGTTGGAACACGCATAGTTTATTTTCTGTTGGTTTATTTTATCAAGCCTTGTAAAAGAATATTGAGCATAAATCTGGGCACTCACGTTTTCTGTTGTTGACCAAACAACGCAAAATGAATATTTATGTAGAATATAAATCATGTTTACAAAGGCGTAGGCTGAAACGGAATCCATTAAATTTTATTGATATCAAGATTTTATTCACAAAACTTTATATATTAATACAATTGTTTTGTACTAAAATAACCCATTTGATTAAAAACCCCCACCAAAAACAACAATAACAATATATATGCGCAAGTATATACACACACGCACCCCCCCACCCACCCACCCACATATACACAGGGTAGGGTGGAGATAGATATTTCTTCTCTTCTCTAATTTACAAAAATTACGTGAAAACATGAACTTTCTGATCTAAATATTAAACAAATATTATTAAATGTTTTATTAATTTAGTCATATTGCTAGCTACATCTGGTAGGGTGGGGGTGTAATTCATTTTATACATTCTTAAATCAGTGTCAGGCTGAGTAAATACCCAAACAAGTTAAATATTTTCCATCAGAAAGGAAAGGAATGTTTGTTTAATAACACTCCAGCACCTTGCTTAAGCAGTAATTGTTGTCTGTCTGTCTGTTTGTCTGTATCGTTTATTCACATTCTTCTGTTTGACACGTGTTCTTCCACCCCACCTCTCTGTCTCTCTGTCTCTCTGTCCCTCCCTCTCTCTCTCTCTCTCTCTCTCTCTCTCTCTCTCTCTCTCTATCTCTCTCTCTCTCTCTCTCTCTCTCTCTCTCTC
>JAULBS010149956.1:0-12205 GCA_032355785.1 Symmetromphalus regularis
CTTAGTATTTTTACAAACACCTTTCATTTGCCACCATCAAGTTTCCTAGCCGATAGATGAACGAGGTTTACAACAAAACCCGCCAAACTGGTTAGCTAGTGCATGATCTGCACGTGCGATGAATGCAGAGTAATGCTTGGCAAACAACTAGTTATATGTTTATGGTTTCACTCTATTTACATATTTAAAATAAAACATACTGCTACAATTATACAAAGATTCCCCATGTTTTAAAATTCTATTAAATAAAAGTGACTCATTGCAGTTTAGAGCCGAAGTATAAATTCTTTATTGTGCTTTGTAGAATTCTGATCCAAATGTCACTACATGTATTTTACACCTAAACAAAATAGGTGTCTCATATTAGCTGGCTTGTTGACCAGGCAGCAAAATGCCCACTTACGAGCCCATTATGATTTTTATTAAGATATATCTGAAAGTGTAGACAGTTCTATGTAGCAAAATTTAAATGACCTGTAAGCAACATAGTACAGGCTTTGACATCTGTATGTTACAATACTTATACTATTATAGATACATGTATGATTTTTGTCAAGTTTAATATGAGATGTTGATGGCAGTTATCAGATTAAACTGAGGATGACAATTGTTGACATTAATTAATTGTAAAACATTTTAAAAATTCAATTATAACAGTCAGGCACATAAAAGATGTATTATAGTTAGTATACTGTTTGAAGATTTGTTTTTGTGCTGTTGCCATGAGACAGGTCTTCATATCACTATTATCAGTGTGTTTTGTGTCAGAAGTGGCAGGACCTTGGATTGTAACTTAGTTTGTGAGATAAAGGAATATTCTGAGAATGCTCACCAATAGTAAGCGTCTGCTGTTGGGAAAGTGTAATGGAGTCCAGTCATTGATAGCATGCATATTTTTAGATGCCAGAGCCATTTCAAAGATTGTGCAATCTCATTTCAAGATTACCTGTCAGTTATTCCCTGATGTAATTGCTGTACTTAGGTACAAAACAATTAACTTGAGAAACCATGCTAAAAGCATGTGTATCTATTTACTTTTAAACTGTTCTTACCTACATATATTACATAATTTTATCTTATATGTTTCTAAAGGTTGAAATCCAGCACCATTATCCAAAAAAAACTTTTTTTAAAAGTCTGCCAATTCTGAAGGGAAATATTCCAGTTGGTTATATTAAATCAAGATATGTATCTCATAAAGATTACTTTTAATTTTATTGCACTAACGAGGCCTGGTTTTTTATCTTTGAAATTGTATAAAATTATGTTTTTAATGTTTAAGTTTTAACTACAAGTACTATAAAAATTGATGCTAAATTTCAATGTCATGAGTATCAAGATATATTTCAAAATAAAACTACTAAAATTTATTTTTAAAATCCTTTGGATATTTTTTAAACCAGTTTTAATTTTTTTAATTTGATACAATAAAGATGAGTTTTGAAAAAAAATTCTATTAAAAAAATTATATATATATATTTTATTTCCAACTTCATTTTAAAAGTTATGTATTACATGTATTTATTCTGTTAAAGACTTTGTGATTGGTCATTGGCAGAGCTTCTTTTTGACTTACTCTAGTGCAAGGCAAAATGTGTCTTGGTAATTGCATTTAAATTTATACTGTGATATATTTGTAACATCATCCATTTTAGTTGTAATTTTGTGTAATTAAAGTGAGACTGTATATCTTTATAAAAATTGAAAAACCGGAAGATGAACATAAAAAAACTAACTAATTAATCAACGGCTGAGTCAGATTCACACAGAATCAAGCTGAAACTCATTAGAGATAATTTATAAGATAGTTTATGTCTTACTCCCCCAAATCTAATTATATCCCTTGCTCATGCCTATCCATATCATGCAAATGTATGAATTTGATTAAAAGTGAAACGTGATACTGTAAAGACATGTATGTGGTTTTATTATAAAGTATTTATTTAACTGACCATTGTCAGAATATTATTTTGAAATAACGTAAATGACCCTTTGATATTCATTTTGTGCTCATTATAAAACAACCAATGTTAACAAATGAGAACTGGGTGCAGCACTGAGCCAGAGGGTGATTCAGTTAAGGATAGAAGACACAGTGGTGACCTTCATTTAATGTTGCAGGCACCACCCTAAATGACAAGGGTGAGAGTAAAGATAGAAAATAACTCTAAATGAGGAATATAAAGAGCACCTGTTCTAGATGGACCATGTTATGACTGGAATTTGATACTAAAACAAGTGGCTGCAAGCTATGAAGCTGTGCGTTTCCATGGCAAGCATTAGACACACTGAATATTTTGTCATTCTGTAGATCATACTGGTTAAATCCATCAATGTATGTTGTTTTGTCATGGTTATGTATTGTAATACTGTCAAACCTCTTGTAGCAATCACCTTAGAGGACAGCTTTTTATTTTTAAAATCGTTTCTTAGTGCAGTATGGCCTGCATTAAACCACCATTTTTGTTAGTGTTTTAGGTGCTTTAACTCTACTTATTTTGTTTGTTTATCTCTGTTATATCTGTTTTGTTTTTCATGCACACACATACAATGCACGCACGCACATACAACATACACGCACGTTCTTGTCCAAGTACAAAGGTATATAATTAATACACAGGTACAAAGGTGTATAATTAATAAACAAATTGAATTGAATTACGTCCAAGTCTAGTCTAATGAACTTATTGATGAACACAAATAACTGAAAGATGCATTGAATGTAAAATATATTGATTTCTGTTTACAGGAAAAAACATGGTAGAGATCACCATTGTATAGAATTTTAATCTGCTTTTAAGTGGCGTGTTTTAATTAATACAGGGATATTTTAAAATAACTTACAGAATTATTTCAGTCTTTGAAATACAAGTCTTAATGATGAGATAGTCAATCAGCTTGGGGAAACATCAGACCTATTACTTGCATTTGAAGATGAGTTTGTGCTTGAACTGAGTCTTCTGACAGAGACCTGTACAAAATATCGTGTCAGTGAGTATGACATAGAACCAGGAGGTTATTTGGTGTGGTTTCACTATGTATGTTTACATATTACTGGTACAAGACTGCTGTATATAAATAAACTATGTCAACCTAATGGCAAATAGAAAGCCCATTAATGTAGTTAACAGGTTTTGTTCATTTTCTTAAAACATGACCATTATGTATAGATGAACATAATATATTGATATTTGGAAAGCACTTTCTGAATTGAATGCCTTAAATAAAATTAGGAATACTAAAAAAAGATTTTTGTGGTCTGTGGATAACTCTAAAATTTATTAGAAGGAATCTATGCAGATTCCTTTGTTGATGTAAGTTAATCTGGTTTTTGTTTGTCCTGTATGGTCAAACATTTTCTGTTGTACAAGGAGACAAGGGAGACGTTATCCACACATCTTAACATGTTTATATTAGGTTAGCTTTAATTTGTAACATGTTATAATTAGTGTTAGACTTAGAAACAGGTCATTAAGTCTTTTTATAATGATATCTTTAAGATTAATAACAAAATGTCCCAACATTATATTATTTACAGAAGATTATAAACATATGTCAAAGTAATTTGCCTTGTATTGGAGATATTGACAAACTGATTGTCAAATGTATTTTATTCACAGAGGCTAAAGTATTTGAGAAACTTTTATTGTTTGTTAACTTGTGACCACTTTGATCCTGGTTGAATAGACCCCTTTACATTAAGACCATTACTGCAATAAACATTTGATTTAATCTCATTTTGATACAGAAAGTGGATTTTGCTGTTTCGGTCTTTGATCTTGTTTGAGAGTACAGATACCGGTGATAATGTTTGATAGTAATGTTACAGCTCTAAATACCAAGTTTGTTCAGGTTGTGGCTCGCTCGGTTTCAGTTACGTTGTTCATGTTGTTTCAGTTTCTTGTTGAAAATTATTTTCTCTTCAAAAGGTTGATAATGTTTTTCTCAAACTTTTAAAAACGATATCGTTGTTATCTTTTTATATCTACTTTGTTTCATATTCTTAGAATTCTTCATATTTGTTTTTCTGACTCAAACTTCTGTAGAACTTTTAAACATACAATTATGGCCTTGGATAGCTCTAATGGACAGCAACAAATGTAAGGTATTTTTTATGGGGGGAAGATGGCAAATCTATGGAGCAATCCTGAGATCCATCTCATGAGAATGCCTACATTGTACATATATACAAGTCATTCAGGTAAAGCTCAATCTAACTTGGCACCGTTTATCTAAATTGGCTGTTATCAGTATCATGAAGGTAGAGTTTAGATGATGTGTATCTGTGTTAATACTACTATTCTGTGAAACCATGTTTTCTTCAATACATTTACCAATTTGTCCCTAATTGATGAGATGTGTTGGAATGTCATTCTGGACAGAAATTAGATTTTGTTTGGCCATTTAGATTTGTTTTATTGTGGCTATTTGACCTGTTGACCAGTTCCATGCTTTTCAGTTAGATTGAAAGGAAGTACAGATGCCCAATAGGAAAGCCTTGCTTGTTAAGAGATTTGTACAGCTCATTAGATTTGTTACTGACCACACATTTCTCTTTGATGTGATCATTAGCTTCAGGTAACTCAACCTGTAGGCACTGATTTACATTATTAAGCTGAGCTTTAGGTGATCATGTCAAAGGTTTCTGAGTGCATCTGTATAGACTGATAAAGTTTTTCTGTTTAGCAGTTTTCTTATTAGTTTAACTTTATCTGTTTTCAGTTCAACGATGTACATGTCTAGTTTTATGTTTACTTTCATCAGATGTAGACATATTTCCAATGACCTGTAGGTTTAGTAAAATTACTAGTCCCCATCAAAATTTAGCCGTCTGTCCATCATTGATTGGAACCTTGTGGCTAGTGAAATAAATGGGCATTTAGCAAGCTTAAATAAAAGGCTTGAATGTCATGATACATAATCATTTATGAAAATATGTAAGTTCAATCAAACTGACATCATTTGTGGAGTGGGTGGAGAGTATGAAGAGTAAAAGTAGTGATTCAGTTTTGTTCAAATCATTAATCATTGGATAAATGTATAATCCAAATTCAGAAGTATCTTTTTATGTGTTCAGTATATTACTTTCCTTTCGTTCAAATAACAAATTTTTAAAATTATTATTTTCATCCTTTTGTATTGTTATAAACATTATATTTGTTAACAGCATAAAAGTTATTTTTGCACCTGTACTGTTGCAATGTTATACAAGAGGAACTACCAATAGCTGCTAATAGATTCCTGATGTTGTTGAATGGTACACTTGAGAATACCTACAGACATAACTTGCCAGGAACTGTGATGCCAAGCCCAGGATGATTTAATATGTGTAATAATAAATGAAAGGAAGGAGCCAACATTTGGAGCATGTGGGGATGGAAAGATACCATTTCTGTTACTGATCAGGCTGAGTTCACTAGTCTGAGTTCACTTTTAAATGTGTCATCTAGACAATGAAGGGCTCACCATTATAAAGCTGATTTATATCAGCTATGAACATAGTACCGGTACTCATGTAGTCTGAAGACAAACGAACACATGTATAACTATAATATAAGGTAAGGAAGAATGATGCTGAAGAAAGTTTGATTTCTTGTTATTTATATGAACCATTAAGTTGGTAAAAGTAGTTATTGTATGGAAACTAACAAAGTATATTTTACAAACATGTATGTATTCATATATATATTATTTGAGGCAAGACCAAATTTATATTCTTTTTTAATGCAGGACAGAATTTTGGGTGCCTTTATTATCAATTTGTTAAGTTTCATTGGTTAAATATATTTTTTTAATATATACATTTGTATATTACCGGTATATATATTGTAAATATATTTATAACAGTATATTAAATTTTTTACTTTTATGGTTTTTAAGATTTTAAATATTGTTGAATTATTTTATTTTGCTTGACACATTACCAAAAAAAAATAAGAATTATTACAATAATTATTCAGTATAAAAAATTTAAAAAATAAATAAATTGTTTATACATCTTCATGATGTCAATCATAAACTGTGGGCAAAAGAAATGATTGTCCTGCAAAATTCTGAGATCTGGTTTACTTTCATACATAAATTTATACTTGTAAATGTCTTGAAAGATGACATAGTTGTTTTTCAAGTTTAAACTGTTGACTTGATGATCAAGGTACAAACACCCTGCCCTAGACAAGACCAGATGTTTAGCATCTTTACATACAAGATTTCCTGGTCATTTCACAATGTTTACCTTTGTGTGCTGGACAAGCAAAGCCTTGAACGTACTTTCAACCGGTTCTGTGTCTAGATTGTCTACCAAAACAAAATATGCATTGTTTATTATAAAGAAGCAAAGCAAGAGACATTCATTGGAAAATGGGTTTACATTTACCAACAGGAAATGTCAATACAACTGAAAAAGAATGTACAAACCATCTTTCACTTGCTGCTTGGTACATGTATATGTAAATTAATTCATTTGTCAGTATGTATTTGCTTGAAGGTCAAGGTATTTTCTCAACCTATGGTCAAGATACAGGTCAGATTGTATGGGTAGGATTTTGAAAATGATCTAGTATTTTAGAGTACAGATTTATCTTGAGAAAGCATGCTACATCAGTTTTCTCACCTTAATCACAAAACAAATTCAAATTTGTAAATATTTCATAGCTTGGGCTGGTTGTATTTCCAGATAATAGTTTTATGTTGTATATAAAATCATACAGAGCCATTTAGAAAAAATGCTAATGTTATTGAATATCTTTCTGCAGATACATGTACAATTAGCCAGTATTATACTTTTTTAAATCGTAGCATGCCATTAATCATCTTGTCATGCAGATAGCTTTATATAATCTTTAACGTTAAACAATGTGTATGTTACCTTGACATAGTGTTTTTTGTTGTAACATGCTATTGTTTGTATGATGGTCATGGTAATTTTCATATTAGTCCTTTACCATTCCAAATACTGCTTTTTGTAACCTGTGTGTGCAACTAAATAGCTTTTAAAAAATTATTATGATTCAATTATGTTTTTAAACTATAATATTTTTGAAAGTATGTGTCATGAATTGTGTTGAAATAAAGGATTGGTTCAAAAGACATAATTATGTGTATTTCAGTCAGTAATGAATCATATCAGAAAATAGCATTTGAATGATCTGTAAGTGTAACACAGTTACTTAAAAGCTTTATTTACACATTGTTGATAACACTAACAAGAATCCTGAATTTTCTTTGCTGTGATGAAGGATCTCAAATTTCAAATATCCTCATTCATATACATTCATCAAAACATGAGTCTGCTGCCCATGACTAGACCAGTCTTCTGTTAATGTAGATCTGTTTTCTTCTATTTTATTAGTCATTCAGACTTTGTGGGTATGTGAATAACATTCTTTCCCTACCCCTGTGACGCATTGTTGCGACACATTGTTCCCAGACAGTGGAAACCCAATTCATAATCTAGTTGGTCATGCCATGAAGCATAACTGGAGGTTTAATTAGAGAACACCTGTTGACATTTGTGTGTGTAACATCTTTCACAGATAGCTGTTATTGGGTTAGTAAGGTACAGTTTTTATCTGCCTGTAGGCTAGAATAGTCGATCTCTATTACTGGATTTTTCTCAATGGATGTGAGACCTTTTCTCATCTACTGCCATGATACACCTACATGCTAAAATTTTCAGCTTGCAAAATCGGCTATGCTTTAGATCTTCTGTTTCATGATATATCCACTGATAGCTTTGGAATGTTTCTGACTTTTATGTAAGATTGTGTAACTAAAGATAACATCTTTTGTGTTATTTGACTTTCTGAAGGATACAATTATACAGAATAGAATACAATTATATGCGGTACACAAGATCTTTTATGTTCTACAAATCCTGACAGGTTAGATAAGATTAATTTTGTTGAATGCGTGTACACTATACTGTATATATATATATATATAAACATTGCATACTCAGAACAGATGCACAAGCATGTAGAATGTTAAAAACAAAACACATACAAACAGAACATTACACTTATGTAATGAATAGATTATATATATAGTAGATTTTTACCGGGTCTTCATATTTAAGTGTTAGCACTAGACAGTGACCATAAACCTACAGGAGGTTCAATTTTGTTTCAGTAGTGTAGTAAAATGGAACATAGATAGATACTGAATGTGTGTATATGGTTTTAACATTGGCATTGGTGGTAATGACAAAATGAAAGAACCATAAACCTCACCCAACTTTTTTAACAGATAAAAAGTACTTTTTAGATCCTACCGTAGCAGATGTGCGGGCTCCTATTAGCATTGCTGATATCATAAGCTATATGAGCCCCTTTGTATTCATATAGCTGATATCATAAGCTATATGAGCACCTTTGTATTCATATTGCTGATATCATAAGCTATATGAGCACCTTTGTATTCATATTGCTGATGTCATGTGGAGGTTATGTATATCATGTTACTTTGTTAGTGTTATTTGAGTTTCCTTGTATACAAAGCTATATTTAAAAGCATATTTTCTGTTACAAAAACATCTTTCATCTGTTGAAGTCTAAATGAACCCCAGTAATATACAAGAAAATGTCATAACAGTGATGCAAGATTTAGACATTAATAAGGCTTTTATTTCTGAAATTTGACTTGTTGCTTATGACTAAGAAACTGAGCATAGTTTTACTTTAGAAATAATAAGCTGTGCTAGAATAATAAAATATTTATAGTACACACTTTTCAATGAAATTAATATCTCTGTATATATGTTTATGTAATAAAAGATAAAATGTTGGAATTTTACATTCAGATTGGGAATTTGTAATTTAAAATGGGAATAACAGATTATATAAGCTTTGGGGAATGGTGCTGTTTATCAGAATCTAACAAGATTTGTGATAAAACCCTCTAAGTATTTCTTGTCTAGAATCTTGGCTATTAATAAACATTTCTTTTTTATGTGTAAATAGTTAGATCTGTTCCTTTCAAAAAAGTTTACAGTGAAGTGTACAGAACTAACTGTTGATGTATGTGTAGTTATGTTCTGTTTCTGGAAGATTGTTTTTAATAAACAAGCTTTAATCTTGTTTTGAAAATAAAGTCACTTTATTTCTTTGCCAGTATATAGTGTTTGTAAACATGTTGTCTTTGTGAAGAGTACTGACACATGGATAGATGGATGGAAGTGATAGGAAACATGCTGAACTCGTTGAGTTAAAGGTCAAGAGATCACCAACAGTTGAATTACCCATCTTCTCACAGCATGTCTATTCTTCATCTTTCATTCTCTATCTTGTCACATTCAGTCACTTTGTTACTTATTGTGTTTCTTTATTTTTCATTCATTCATGATTTTATCTTACATTAAAAGCTGCATGTGCAAAGGTTATTTATTTTACAATTTGTTTACAGATTAAATACAGTGGAGTTTGTGTAATCCAGAAATGTGTCTAATCAAGAAATCTTTCTAATTTAGAAACTAGAAAAGTGTTGTCCAATTTAATACAATGTGTATTTAAACAAGCTTAACAGTATATGTTTTGGTCTCAGGAACATTGTTCTTGCTTTAGATAGTTCACTGCTAATTATAAGTCCAACTGGTGCATATTTTACACGAAATTGATAAATTGTGAAACTAATTAATCAGGTGTGGTTTGTCTTTGTTGAGATACATGCCAAGAAAACAAGTTAATTTTGTGCAGTTAATTTAAATTATCAGTCAAAACACTCATCTAATTATAAAGCATCATTTAAATTTCACTTGTTTCTAACAGTTCCAGCTAGCCTGCGGTGAACATTAGTTTCTATCTGTGGAATAAGGTAATACTTATTTTTTGACAAAAAATAACAAATATGCAACAGAGAAAACTATTGTTTTGATGAATGTACTGTGTACTGTAGTCTGCATGTACATGAAAGTCATGAGCACATGAAACATGAATAGATGCATGTATAACAATCCACTCGTTAATCATGTTTGCAGTAAGTCTGTAAGTGTACAAATAAACACAGCTGATGTCCATCCTGGGTGCACACAGCATGTTTTAAACACCAATAAACATAACTCATTCCTTGTTGGTTATTAATGAGGCATATGTACATCACTGTCCTTTATAGCTAACATATTGTGGATTTGTTTATTCATGTGGGAATTCCCCATCTGTTTGATCTAAGATTGAATAAAAGCATTATTATGATTATGATGACGTGTGTGCAGTTCAAATGGATTTGTTTCACAATCATTATAATTACCCATAGTCAAAGTTGTACACAGAATTTTAATGGATTAGTACATAAAATGCCCATGTTTACTACTATGCAGTTTAATGAAAATAAAAAATGACTTATTCAAAACAAAACTTGTTTAAATAAAACACAAACAAAACCATTATGATGGAATTTTCACAGACCTGCTTGAAATATCTTTAAAAGAAAATTATATATATTAAGAATTTTGAAATGGATCTAACAGGCATGGCGGAAGCAAGTGAACATTGCAGGGGCTGACATTTAGGGGACTAACAGATCAATGCACGAAGCGCTGTATTTCAAGTGGATACGAGGTTATGCTTGATTCAGATTGCATGGGCTCTAGCCCCCCAGCCACCCCTGCTATGCCATCCTTGTCTAAGGAGTATGAACTTGAATTATGTCATTTAACAGTTAATAATTTGTTTAAGATGTATTAAAACTAACAATTATGTTTGATAACAGCTATATTATATCACATTTGCTGATGAAGAAATTCTGGATTTTGTATAGCAGACAATAAAAATTCTGATGAAGTTTTGTGAAAAATGTTGGGTATGTGGATTTATTTTTTGTATTAGTAATATATTAACATTCAACATCTGTCAAATATGGGTATTTATTTTAAATGTGCAGGTGTTGTTATGTCACTACAATGGTGTAATTTTTCCCACTCTTAAAAGAAGTTATGAATGTGATTGTGTGTTTGGAATACACAGTCTTGGCAGTGTTTACCATGAATACAGAGGTAACAGTGTTACACCCACCTTCCTTAAAACACCTTAATGGCTTTCATCATGTTTATAAAACAGATAAGTTGATAAGCTTATGTATGCATACTTTTAATACTGATGATAGACATGAACTTCATTGACCTATATGGTATTGTATAGACATAATATAATTCTTTAAAATTACACTTTAATACAGTCATCTCCATCGCAGGTGATTGCTAACACATGTCTCAATCTTAAATTAAAATGAAAAGAGGCAACTTTCATTTTATTCCATGAAACATGAAAGTCGGTAAAACTGATCTCCTTAGTTGAAATTTCTCACCTGAAATGATTTTCAGGTGAAGAGGGCTGTTAATAAATCTATACATTTCCACCAAGAATGACTCCTTTTTTGAAATTCAAGCAATCCTACCTTATGAAGAGAAGAATGTTTAACAAAATCCTATCACTTTGTTTAATTGATGTTGATTACATATGTATAGTATTTGCTTTTAATGGTCAACGGAAAAACATTGGTGCTACAGTTTAATTCTTACAGTTAACAGAGAGTTTTTTTAAATGCACGTCTCCAACAAAAAGTATACACCATACCCAGAAATACTTCGGTCATTTTCCTACTAAAGATCTATAAGCCAGATTAAACTTTATATAATTATATTTGAATGAGCTGGATATTGGTTGTATTTATTTCACATCAGGTTTTCTTTATGTTATGTTTTGAAAATATAAATAGTCATGAATGAAACATTTACACATGGCATGTAGGAAAGTTACTATGGTCTGGACAAAGCAAATTATGTGAGCCTGTGGTTACATTCAATTGTGAGGATAATGTGGTCAGATAGCTGGCCAGTGGTCCGCATTACTGTGGGTGATGGCATATGACCTCCAGCAGCTGTCACACCATGTTAGGACTTTTAAAGCTGGAGTTCTGGAAGAGTTGCGATGTTGGAATTCTTGGCATGTCATTGCTTAAAGTTAGGATTACTGGAATACCTGGTCATACAATCCAAGCAGTGAACACTGGGTATGTTAGTGTTTGTCATGTTATAGGAATAGCCGGTGATGCAATCTAAGCAGTGAACACTAGGTATGTTAGTGTTTGTCATGTTATAGGAATAGCTGGTCATACAATCCAAGCAGTGAACACTGGGTATGTTAGTGTTTGTCATGTTATAGGAATAGCTGGTCATACAATCCAA
This sequence comes from Symmetromphalus regularis, assembly GCA_032355785.1. Classification (NCBI taxonomy): domain Eukaryota; kingdom Metazoa; phylum Mollusca; class Gastropoda; order Neomphalida; family Neomphalidae; genus Symmetromphalus; species Symmetromphalus regularis. The sequence continues at coordinate 12,179 of JAULBS010149956.1, forward strand.
GCAGTGAACACTGGGTATGTTAGTGTT
>JAULBS010149967.1:0-12205 GCA_032355785.1 Symmetromphalus regularis
AGAGAGAGACAGACAGACAGACAGACAGACAGACAGACAGACAGACAGACAGACAGACAGACAGACAGACAGACAGAGAAGAGAGGGAGAGATAGTATTGTCAGAAAAAAAGAGGGAGCATAACCTCGTATTCACTTGAAACTCAGCGCTTCATGCCTAGATCTGTTATATTAGCCCACTCCCCCTGCCCCCACAACGTTGACTAGCTTCCGCCGTGCCTGAACATTATGTATGAATTAATTATTAGTAAAATAGTATTAAAGAAATTAAAAAATACTATGTTATCATTTACATTCTTTATACTCTATAGATAATTATACAAAGTGATAACAACAGAAGCGTATTAATCCATGTCATATACACCGTAGAATTTACAGAATAAAGTAATCACATAATATTTTATAATAGAACCTGAATACACCAAAACACAGAACAGGTTATTTTTCTGAAATTATTTATCGTACATTCATACTTTAATCCAAACAAATGGTTTAGATCTACAGTATAGACAAAATTTAAAGTATAATTTTTAATAACTTGTTTATTGGATATAGGCAAAACGTAAACTATTCTAAAAATGTAACAAATGTTTTAAATTATAATATAAATTGGTAAAATATTTCTAATACACATACTTTTACAATGAACATATGGTCCTTACCAAATGATGAGTAGTATATATTTTAAATTAGATTATTATAATGACGTTATAAATATTGTGGATATTCAACAGAGAATCGTATCGCGTCTAAAGTTCTCTTTTTCTTCTTTTCTATTTATCTTAAAAACATATTTTGATGTGAGTATTATCTCACATGGACAATCGAAACTATTTTCCTTATTCCTATTGGTCTTGGTGGCCACATGTTAAACACTTGGAACAAGAACACCGATGCAATATCCCTCACCCAACTCCGAAAACATACCTCTGGATCTGCCCCTGAATATAAACATGAACACAATTTCTCAAGGCATCTTCTTCGTGTTAGTAAAGTAAAACTAAATGCACATATAGGTCATAAGCATAAGCTGGACATGGTGCAACTGGTTTATTCCAAACCGCCATATGTTCCTAACAGCATATAACAATATATACACACATAATGCACGATACTCAAGGAACGCTACTTTGATATTACACCGCTAGCATATATCACACTTGGTATTACATAGCAAGTCTTAACATAAAAAAACTACTCCATAAGAAACCAAACTTCTAACAGCTAAATGAATGAAACACATCAAATAGGAGTGAAGGCGGGTGCATATTAATCAGGATGCGTGGTTAGGAGACGTGTGATGAATAAAAACTCTCATGATGTAGAACTCTCCGGAAGTCGGTCCAGTGAACATAGCTTTGTTGGCGTGTCAAACACGTGCTTTGAAAGTTTAGCTCGTTCACTGTGATGACGTGGTTTGTCATGGTCTGTTCTTTGTGGACACAGGCTGTAAATGCGGTGAGAGGTGTGGTGACATGGCGGCGTCACGGTACAGAAGATTAGGTATGATAGCAAGGCTAGTAGTCTACCATGAACTTGTAGAATTCTGAAAAATAAAAATAATAATGAATTTAGGTTTTCTTAATTTGTTCCAATAATATTTTATACACTCATTGGTCGGTGGGAGGTATAAGTGAATGCTTACTGTATTTTGTATCGTCATTCTTGACAGAGAACAGGATATAATGTGCATTTAAATGGTTGTGTTGAATGCTAATCGCGCGATTTAATACTTAATGCATGTGACGAAAGCAGTATTAGATTGGTACAAATCCTTTAGGATGCAAAATAAAGCATTGTTGATACATCGGAGTTTGGGTTAAAATATGAAAGCGAATTAATCTTTGCCGCAACCTTTCTAGGTAAATAAAAAGCTTGGTTCAAGACTTTTGTATTTTCAAAATTCCTGGATTCAATCTTTGATCTCTGGATTGAAATTCAAGACTTTAAGTGTAAGTCCACCCATTGTTCTATAAAATCAGTGGTCGAGGCCTTCGTCCACTAAGAGAAACACATAACTATCATAATCTTCATCATCATCATCGTTATTATCATTTGTATTGTAAACTTCTATTATAGACAGGTATCAAATGGAGCGCTCATTTTCACATATAGGACGACATGATTAATTAGTAGTGGAATACTGTTAGGAACCAAACAGATGCACGGTTATAGTCAAACACCAAACAGATGCACGGTTATAGTCAAACACCAAACAGATGCACGGTTATAGTCAAACTAAATGACTTCGTAGAACTCTGAACACTCTACTACTAAGCATACGTAGTAGAACAGGTTGTATGCATCAGGTTGTGGCAATCTTTCATTTGGAAGTATATACCAAAGTATCCTTGAAAACCCGGTAATTCCACTTAAAGGAATTAACATTCCTCCATTACTACATTATTTAGCATGGTGTTAAAAACGTCTGTCAGCAATGTCCGGGATAGAACATTCTAGCGAGATCATTGTCTGTACCCACGTCAGGCGTGCTTGAACATTTTCCAGAAGGATGCACGTCACAAATGATCACACACCCACGTGAATTGCTAGTGAATGCAGCATAGCAGAGATGCACAGACGTTTCAAATTATAAGCATGACAAGTTGAATTATATTTATATAATCTATTAGAAGAAACGTAAAATAATCAAAGCCGTCAGGCACGGTTCAAGACAATTGTTATTTCTTCCGGTTGCAGCGCGCAGGGTACGCCATGTTATTTCACCTGGAATGTACTGTTGATTCAGAATGCATGCAGACACAGCTGTCTACATTTACTTAAGTCCAGATATTTTCAAATCAGCTAACAAGCCCATATGTAGATTTAGTTTAACATCTCTGTAATCTTTGATCTCTGACAACCAGAAGCAGGATGGCCAAATTGTATTAGTTTATATACCATATTGCATTGATTTTGAATCATTCGATGTTTTTCTGGCAATGAAATTGTTTTGTCAGACACAATTTTGACCAGTAACACAGAATTTCTTACTGTTGCTGATGAAACTGTTTCTAAACAGGATATTCTGTTTGAACCACACCTATTTTACTGTATTTTAAAGAATGCCATGCTGTTTTGGCTCATAGATTGTTTTGTCAGACATAGTAATGGACAAAATTATGACCAGGCACAAAGAAATTCTGATAGTTCCTGTTAGAATTGATGGATCAAGAACCAAGATGAAACTGTTTCTAAACAGGATATTCAATTTGAACCACACCTATGCTGTTTTGGCTCACATATTGTTTTGTCAGTCTTTCAAACGGACGTAGTTACAGCAATGTATCAAACGTCTTTCAAAGAAAATGTTATCGTGTTTGTTGAAACAGATGAATCCGTGACAAAATTAGAACTGATTCAAATTTAAGTAAATATTTGTTTGTTTGTTTTGTTTAACAACATCATAAGTGCACGCTGAAGTATTAATCATCGGCTTTTGGATGTCAAATGTTTGGTAATTATGACACGTACTCAAGTTATAAAATAAATAACGTCTTAGCAACTACAAAGTGAAAATAGAGACTGGACGATACATTAAATATTTTATACCACTGGGATGACGATTTTAAAATATTAAATGGAATCTAGGTTTTTATTTTTTTATTTTTATTTTTTTTATAACGCTATGTAACCGAACAACGTGGATTCAAGAAATGAGACTTAACTAGTAGGCTTTTAGGGCCGATATTATGTCTTGGTTATATGGAAATCTAAGATTAACTCTGGTTTAAGAAAGAAACTTAGATCCCAATCTCTTACCTCGACATTATGGTTATACAACATTACATACAATAAGCTAGTGTTAACCTATATATATAAAATCTGAGAAAAATAACACATATGACTTGGATCAAATCTCAGTCGAGTGATGGAATTTTTAATCTCGCTACAGGTTCTAACCCAGAGTTAGTGTTCAGAAATGATAGATATACGCCACTTGCACCAACTAGTGGGTCTACAATCGATTTATCAAAGGCCATGGTATGTTCTATCCTGTCTTTGGGAAAGCGCATATACAATATCACATCCTGCTAATCGAAAGGAGTAGTCTATATGGAGGTAACGGGTTTCTTCTAAAGACCATGAGTCACAAAACACCATAAGTCTGAATCCTAACAAGCTATGAATAAACAATGTGCTGGGTAAGGTTAAACAAACATTCCTTTCCTTTGAGGACCAAAGAGTTAGCGCTCGTTGTATAGACTAGTTTTTCTCTTCGTGTTAAACCCATTGAGAACGTTTTGTAACCAGACTAGCCGATTCTGAACGTAACCCAGGTGCTCGCGAATGTTCATTATAACTATTCTACCTCACTGTTGTGCAAAGCCTTTACATATCAAGTAGGTTACTCTTCATTTAAAAAAAATGAAAACAAAACTGTTCAAAGTAATCTGTCTTTACTGATGACAAATAATTACGTGACGATGGATCATATGCAACTATTTCGGTACTAAAATAGTTACCTATTAATGGTTGCATTTTCTAAATAGTCTTACGTCTTATCAGTATATAAAGTGATGTGTATTAAAATAGTTACCTAATAATATCTGAAAACGTCTTAAAATGATCATATCTATATAAAACTTTAGTCTTATCAGCTGGTTTATGGTTAGCTTTATAAGTCTGGTTTTCGAACTTAATACATTGCACTATGTTTTCAACAGACTGTCATCCAGATGTATCAGTGTGTTAGTTATGCAACAGATGTGTGCAGCTTCGTTGTCGATGTATACACTAGGAACATAATGATGCTGATCCAGGTAACAGGAGCAGTTCTCTGTTCGTGAGGAAATGCAATATGGCCACGCTTGACTGTAAACTATATTTTAATACTTTTGTAAACACTCCTTTTATTTTCAGAAGTTTTTTTGTTTAAATTACCCTTTCCAACTATCTGCCCATTTCCACCCATAAAAGAAATAAACTTCCGTAAATAATGTATTTATACAGAGCTGATATTAGCTTAAGAAAATACATGAATTTTTAAGTACTAATATGTATATGTGACTCTATCGCTCGAAATGAATTGGACTACTACTTGGTCATTTTCTCAGTGCAGCTATTTCACGAAGGATGGTGTCATTTATGTTCAACATTAGACATTGTACTTTTTATAAACGAAAGATGCTCTTCCTCAAAAAAAGGAAGCGAGAGAAGCGAAAAATGTTCATCCAATAACCCTTGTTACAACGATTTTTCATTACGTGTACGAAGGTGAATTATCTCATACTGCATATCCATGAAAATAAGACATTTCAAATAATCTGGTACAAGCCTTCTCATTGGCTTGCTAGAAAATAATTTGAAATTGTTAACCAATGAAAAGAGATCGTTTTAGTAAACAAAAGTTTCTAATGACAATATTATTAAACCCCACATAACTAGTCTCATCCTAACCTCGCCAGTGTGTGGGCTTTTCGGTAAGACATCTTATTACTGGCAAACCAGTTGATAATATGCGGATATAAACTTACATGCACACCAATGCAAAATACCCTACATGCTCTCATCTGGAAACAATACGATGCCAGTGTAATTCTGAAAGGAACGTCAATGTGTGCAATCCACGCATACAGCTCTGCAACATGTATTTCGATGTATCACCAGAAAGCTATGTGTTAGGTAGTAGTAGTTTGTTTTATTTAACGACGCCTCTAGAGCATACTGATTTTTATCTCATCATTGGCTATTGGACGTCAATCATATGGTCATTCTATTTTCAGAGGAAACCCGCAGCCGCCACATAGTTTGCTATTTCCGATAAGCAGCAAGGGATCTTTTATATGCACTGTCCCACAGACAGGACATGACATACCACGGCCTTTGATAAGCATTTGTGAACCACTGGTTGGAACGGAAAATAACCCAAATTGCAAATGGATCCTTTGAGAAGGATTCATCCGACGACCGACAGCTTCACAGATGGACACTCTACCGTTTGAGCTACATCCCGCTACCTATATGTGTTAGGTGTACACGTGTACAGCATGACCAGGTGTTGATGTTTATAGCCCGTGCATGCCACGCTTAACTGGCACACACGTGGACATAATGTACATGCTGACATGTAGAAAGCCTGTCAGTCATCTTGTGTATTGTAACTATGTATGTTATTACGGACAAATGAGTGGGTTATCTTTGATACTAGGCAGTTTATTAGCATATCTCCGTGTAATGATCTACATAACAAAACCGTCAAAAAGTAATGCTCCCTTGCAAGATGCAGAACAAACGTCCTGGAAACGTCTTGTGGTGGAAACAGAACGTTCTGCACATACTGAAGTAGTATATTTAGGATTCTCTTGCATGCAGTCCACGGGTTTGAAATGAAAAGAAATATTTTGAATACTATGCCAATCAAAGTATGGCTATAGGGTAAATTGAAACCTGCCCACCCACCCTTTCCCGCTTCTTGCCAAAACAATGAAGAATTGTGTTTATTTTTTCTCACTGACTGTTCATAATTAAGAGAAACGTGCGTTATTCCACCTTCACAACCAAGGACACAATCCACTAACTGAAGAGACGACGTTATTCAGACAATGGACCAGTCCATGATTTCATATAATAATTATGCCTACACATCCTGATAGATACTGATTACTGTCCACATCACAGTCCCCACACCAAATACCATCCGTATTGGAGACAGTCCTATCCGCAGTACAGCAAACCAAGTGTAAAATATTGGACAAACAGAGCATCACTGGCAGGAACAAGATTTAGGAGACAAAAGGAACCTTGACAGTGGTATTTACAGCACATCCGGTGTCTAAAGCACGATCAACTACAGCTTAAGGCACAACAACACTATTGACCTTGACATTGCTAGGTGTAATATAGTCCGTAATGAAAGAGTTCTGCCTTTACAAAATGGATATAAAATACAGCACTGCCCGTGAGAATTTAAAAACTAAAAATCATAACATGTACCTTGACATTTTACAGCTAATGCAAAACTGGAAGTATTGGGCATTGCGGTCGATATGGCTTGTTGTCGCGCTTGAAACAATGAAATCTGACGATGGGAATGTTTAAGTTTGTATAGCTCAATTTTTTGTTTTTGTCCACCTATGGCTATTTTTTTGACACATAGTAAATAGGAGATTGTATTTTGGAACTATTAAAACCGTATGTATTGATTGATACAATGGGGCAATTTATAGCATGTCTTCTGACACAATAAATGCATTGAACTGCATGCATGAATTAATGGTGTGGCATCTTCAACCCAGTAGACTGTTATTCAGGGAATCGTCACTATGCTTCATTACCGACCCCGGTGGTGCAGTAGTTATTCTATCGGACTTGTGGCTGGTAGATATCGGGATCAGATCTCAGTCAAGCATGGGATTTTTAATCTGAATAACCACTTACACCAACTAGTGGTGCAGAACTGGTTTATCAAATGCCGTGGTGTGTGTTATCCTGTATGTGGGATAGTGCATATAAAAGATCCCTTGTTGCTCATTGATAAGAATAACTGCATAAGTGTGGCGGTAACACTAGCCTCTGCCCTGGACAAACAGCACAGGAAGTTGAGTTGGGTGCCCAAGACAGCGTGTTTGAATCTTTATTTGATATAAGCACGAAAATAAATACAACCAATCAACCATCCATGCTTCATTGCGGAATATTTATAAAGGTGTGAACCAGAAATTAACCCAAAAATAATCGTATGATAGATACTTGTTTAATGATACCAAGACAAAATAATAATAATAATAATATTATAATAATAATAATAATATTTATAATAATAATTTTAATTATAATAAATAATAATAAAATTATAATAAAATAAAATAATAAATAAATAAATAATATTAATAAAAAAATAAATAAATATCGGCTACTTGGGAAATATATGTGAGTAAAATACACCTATTTACAGATAAGCTATCTATTGTAAATTACCGATGATTTCAGAACAAAAACTACAACAAAACACATTCATCATGGTCGGAGACGAGTGGTTGATTTGTGTTTTGGTAATGGAGGAGAAAAACACAATTCAACATATTTCAAACACATGTACACACCACAGAACTCATCGGCGCGTGGTTTTCCGTGTGTTTATTGGTAATTACGCAGAACGAAATAACAGATGATCTTTCTGCAACTAGATTTTGTTTTTAAACAAAATACAACAAGTCAAGTGTTATAGAAGAGTAGGATTCAATCACTGGGGATCTGCGCCAACTGTAAACGATAATAAAGATGGAAGTGATATATTATTTTCCAATGGAAAATGGCATCTTGTAGAAAAAAAATGAGTTTGAAGAGATTAAATGAGTTTGAAATTAGATAGTGTTGATGGTGTTTGGTTTTTACCAATTACCGAAAGGAAATCCTGAAAAAAATTGCATTCTAGGAATATTTAATATGCTAAAATATTCAGTTTATTATATAAAAGGATTAGTGTTGTCTATTTATTTCAGGACCGGCTCCAGTGGTATGTGGTTACGTTGTCTGACTAATAAAGAAAAGTTCGTTTTATTTAACAACATCTCTAAAGCACTTTTATTTTAGTCTTATCGTCGGCTATTGGACGTCAAACATATGGTCATTGTGACATATTTATTTTGAGGAAACCCTCTGGCGCCACATAGGCTACACTTTCCGATAAGCAGCAAGGGTATTTTATATGCACTCTCCAACAGACATGACAGCACATACCACGGCCTTTGAGGAACCAGTTGTTGATCACTGGTTGGAACGGAAAGTGTCTGACTAACAGTTGGTAGGTATTGGTATCAAATCTCACTGGAGACATGGTGTTTGTTTTCTCGTTACTGGCATCAAATCCGAATCAGTGTTCCGCAAGCCCCAGTGGGTAGATGTGCGCCACTTGCAACGACTAGCTGTCCACAACTGGTTTATAAAAGATCGTGGCATGTGAAGTCCTGTTTGTGGAAAAAGCATATAAAAATGCCTTGCTGCTAATTGGAAAGTTTAGATTATATGGCGGTAGCGGGTTCTTTTTCATCATATGTGTGACACCTAATAGCCGCTGAATAAACAAGGTGTAGGCGTGTCGTTAAACATCCAATCCTTTCCTTTGTTCTTGTAAGAACTGGAGTTCATCTCTAGTCAAAACAACTAAATAGAGCTACTTGGTATGGTCTCAATTTTGGTAGTGGTTCATGACAGCCCACTTACAGCCTACTGGCCTCTACGTTATAATCACTTAACTAGTTTCTGTTATGTGCAGAGATAGGTTTTCATGTTGATAACGTAATATACAAGTAATTTTGTTTTTATAATATTTCATTTTTCTTTCTTAATGCAAGTGGAGATTTATCACTCCGAAAACCTAAACGCATTGCATTATTTTGATTTATCTAAAGTGCTTTGATGTAACAAAAACTGAACATGTGTTTTCACAACAGGAAAGTAATTAAGCTTTTATCTTGCAATTTATATCTTCAAACGCATTTTGCATACTTTAGAAACACGTGTAGAGGCACATGCCCTTAACAAAATTATAAAATTAAAAAAAGACAAACTTGAAATATACTTTAACTGAAGAAGTAAAACCAGAGGAAGTTAAGTAGAACGGGCGCTCGCGGTTGCTCGCTAGATAAACGTTATGTGATAGAAGGCGACGGTAACCAGCATTAAGACTCGCGAGCGCTCGCCCTGCTGAACACGCTTGTATTTTTTTTTTTTTATTCGGTAATTATTAAATTTGTATTTTCTTAAGATTCTATAGTATGAACATGTGGAATTCATTGTCTTGCTTTGAACGAAAGAGCAGCGTATCCTGCCTTGTATACTCAACCAAACAATAAAGTATGCATGTTGAAACATTTATTTCATGGAGTGGTCACAGTAATGGTCCATTGGCAGAAAATACCTGCGCAACTTGTGATATTACTACACACACACATCCACACACAAACAAACATATACACATCCACACACACATCCACACACACACACAAACACACACACATACACACACACACACATCCACACACACACACACACATACACACACATACATACACATACACACACACACACATACACACACACATACACACACATACACACATACACACACACATCCACACACACACACATCCACACACACACATCCACACACACACATCCACACACACACATACACACACACACACACATCCACACACACACATACACACACATACACACACATACACACACACACACATACACACAAACGCACGCACGCTCACACACATACACACACACACCTCCTAAATGCTGAAGTTATCTAATTCCAGAATTTCAAATTAAATAAAGGACTAATGATTACATGGATGAGTATATATTCAAATCAGTATCCTTTTGAATAATCTGCCAAAATCCATCTTATTATATTCAAATGCACAAGACTCAAATTATATCACGAATATTCATATCATTAACTTTAGAAGAAGATAGAATATTTTGAACATTGTATGGACATAAATGATTTGTTTCTTTGTTGCTTTTTTTTTTAAATTATTGTTGTTGTTGTTGTAGGGGGTATGTGTTTTTGGGTTATTCTCTTCAGAATTATTGTTTAGATGTGCCGTTTCTGATACTGATCAGTATAGTATATAAAGACGTTCTGAATTGTAAAGAAAAATGTTGAGAATTTTGTTGTTGTTTTTTCTACAAGACCAATTCTAGGAAACGTTTACATACACATGTAGTTATCAATCGTCTTTCTACAGTTCTTTACTGCGATACATCAGCTTCAGCTACAACGGCGCTGACAGCTTGTTACAAAGACGCCCACTGCCACATGCACGCCGCATACCGTTCATGCAACCATTTTGTCAGTATTCTGTAAACCTTCAGGTGGTAAGAGAAACCACTGACCAGTGTTCTACGAGTTAACAGTCTATCTAACCTCAAAATTCAATGTCTTGAAGAAGGAAATTTGACTGTATTTTCGCTAGCATTGAAATGTAATAACAGCTTTTATATATTCAATTAACTGCTGAAAGGAACTGCACGTACTTTATGACTAAATGTCTTTCTACGTATTGTCTTTACAATGAACCCTAACCGAAACTGTAGAACTCATGGATGTTAGGTGCTGGGATCAAATCTCAGTTTAAGCATGGAATTTGTAATCTTGATTACGGCTTCAACCCAAAATGAGTGCTTTTTAAAGTGTAATGGGTAGGTGTATGCCATTTGCACCTAACAATGGTCCACAACTCCCTTATCAAAGTCAGTGGTATGTGATATCCTGTCTGCGGGAAAGCGCAGCTAAAAACCCTTAGTGGTAATCGGAAAGTGTACACTTTGTAGCGGTAGCGGGTTACCTCTAAACAACCCGTTAGAAAAAACAGCATATTGATACCTAAATCATTATTCTCATGACCAAAACCATCCGATGCAAGAGCATATACTTAAAGTTTCATGAAAATCAAGTGCCATGACCGTTTTGATAATGATTCATGAATGATAAACATCATGACTTTGTCAACATATCTCTTGAACTGACATTTTTGGAAAGATACATTTTGGACAGTATAACCACCATGCTGCCGTTAGGAGTCTTCATTCATTTAAAGGTTAGTGGAAAAAAGCACTCTTCTATATGGTCCTTCTGACATAAGTCTAAAGAACATCTAAATAATGTGTTCCAGAAATAGAATCTTGTTCTATGTTTGGTCTATTTGGCTTTGAGTTGTTGTTGTTTTTATAGTTTAAAGTGTAATGTAAACATACATCTGCCAATCTAGTTTCTGAAACATCACTGAAATTATGCGATTGCGTACGCATCTACAATTATAAAACTCGTGTATAAAAAAAATTAAATATTGTTATTCATTCATTCATTCTTCATTTATTTATTTATTCATTCATTCATTCAATACTTCATTCATTCATCCATCCATTCAACCATCCATCCATCCAACCATCCATCTATCCGTCCGTCCGTCCATCCGTCCGTCCGTCCGTCCATCCATCCATCCATCCATCCATCCATTCATTCTTCATTTATTCATTCGTTATTCATTCATTCTTCTTTCATTCAATTCTTCATTCATTCATTCATTTATCCATCAATTCTTTCGTTTATTGAATGATTGAATGATTCATAGATTGATTGAATGATTGAATGAATGAATGGATGCATGATTGATTGATTGATTGATTGATTGATTGATTGATTGATTGATTGATTGATTGATTGATTGATTGATTGATTGATT
>JAULBS010149978.1:0-12204 GCA_032355785.1 Symmetromphalus regularis
GGCGTTGTTAAATAAAACAAACCTTTTTGGGGACACTCAAGCTGAAGACATACATGTATGATTGACGTCTAATAGCCGCTGATAAGATAAAAATCAATGTGTTCTAGAGGCGTTGTTAAATAAAACAAACCTTTTTGGGGACACTCAAGCTGAAGACATATGATTGACGTCTAATAGCCGATGATAAGATAAAAATAAATGTGTTCTAGAGGCGTTGTTAAATAAAACAAACCTTTTTGGGGACACTCAAGCTGAAGACATACATGTATGATTGACGTCTAATAGCCAATGATAAGATAAAAATCAATGTGTTCTAGACGCATCGTTAAATAAAACAAACCTGAAGACAGTGGTTCAAAACCTGTCAGAAGCTGGCTCATACTTTAGACTACCAAATGTTTGACATCCAGTAGCTGATAATTCATTAAAAAATAAAATAATAATAATAACTGTTTTTGTTTTTTCAGGTTACCTGTATATACTGTTCACAGCTGGATGATGGTGTTGAAACTGGTTTTGGGATGTTTGTATGGAATGTGGTGGTGATGGGGTTAATAGCGATGCACAGTCAGATGCACTATCCAATGTGATCTGAATTTTCTCATGTTGCATTCACGTCCTACTTAATATATTCCACTCAGAACATTACACAGAGCACAAATAACAAGATTGTGTGCATATTATCTATGCACAGTTTGTCCAAACAAACGTGACCAGTATGGAATATGATGAGTAAGGCTAATTTACCACTGAAATGGTTCTGCGTGCATTTTCTCATGTGGGTACTCTTATATGAATGTGATACATTTGTGCACTGTATATACCCTTGAGTAAACAGGAAGTTGCTGCTTCAGAACCAGAAGGGTGTAATTTGGGGTAGCAAAAGGCCAAAAAACGTTTCTCACCTAGACACAAGATCTATGTGGAATATCTTTTGATTTCAAGATAAATGTGGGATAGCTTCTGAAACCTACATATATTCTTTGAGCTCACTTAGAGGCATTCAGTGATACCAGTAAGTGCTATACCCAGACTTACATCCTGTTGGTTCTGAAGCAACCATGTAGGACAGCATCAACCAGCCTACACAATGTGTGTATGTGGGTTAAAAAAGTGAAATTTTCTCTTTAAAAAAGTTATATCTCTGAAGTATTAATTTCAGCACTTTTAGATAGCACCATCATTTTATTTTAGTTCTAACCACATGAATATAATTTTAATTTGCACATAATTAAAGTGAAACTGTTATTAACACTAAACTGGTCTTAATAGTGGAATGGTAAAAACACCAACAAACTGTATAACAAGAACAAAATTAATATTTTCCATTGCCATGCCTTGGTTTTAAGAATGATGAAAAAATAACCGGTACTTTCATTTCCCTGTGTGTATAGCATCTTGTTTTTCATCAAGTCCAGTCGACCACTACAACAAAGAGAACATGCACTGCACTATTGTTTAACCCTTGAATAAGCAACGCTGTGATTTGTTGGTCTCTTTAATGGAGTCAAATTGTTCTGAAAACAGAGTTATGGGTGTTACTTTACTGGTCTTAATCTGCAATACTGGGGTGGTCTTAATTTGGAGTAAATTGTATATAAACCAGGAAATATTCTTGACTTTAAAGCATTTTCTTTAGTAAAGTGGTCTTTAGGTTGGAATTTCTCTGTATCATAATTTTATATACTCTGGTCTCTGAAAGATTAAAACAAATAAATTTCTTAATTACAAAATAATTTAAAAGTATTTCATATACTGTATTATTTCAAACTGCTCAGTATTTTGTAAAAATGTTAATATATAAATATTTTAATAACTTAATGCATTAATATAAAAGCATTGAAAAGTAGTTCCATACATCTTACTGTGTTTTTTTAGTTTTAATTCAGATATACCTGTACAGTTAGACCTGCCCTTGCAGCCACCTGTATTAAGCAGCCACTTTTTTTAAAGGGACACTTTTGTTTTCTCCCAAATCATCTAATTTAGTTTTTTACAATATAACCTGTATTAAATGGCCACCTGTCTTAAAAGGTCATCTTTATTTTCTCCCAAATCATCTAATTTAGTACAATTTAACCTGTACAAAGCAGCCACCTGTATAAAAAGTCACTTTTATTTTCTCCCAAATCATCTAATTTAGTACAATTTAACCTGTACTAAGCAGCCACCTGTATAAAAAGTCACTTTTATTTTCACCCAAATCATCTAATTTAGTACAGTTTAACCTGTATTAAGCAGCCATCTCTAAAGAAGCCAGTTTTAATTACTCTTTCTGGTGGTTGCTTAAAACAGATTTGACTGTACACACTCGTAGGTTAGAAAGGAATGTGGTGTCGTGTATTGTTTGTAAACACAAGTGGGTAAAATATTCACCAGTCATCTGGGGTCATCTTTGTTTATGGGTTTTATGTGAAAGTAACTGCTTTCAGAGATTAGGCATGTTAGAGGCTGTCTAGAGTTTGTTGCAAGAGGTGGCAGGGAATATGCTATATCATAAAATTAAATATGATTTTATTGTCACAATCGAAGGAAATATGCCGCTGTATTCTGTTTATTTATTCTGACATTTAAAAAAAAGACAAATTTTGTCTTTCAGAATTAGTGTGATTCAGTTTCTGTACAGTTTCAACTGAACTATTTTAATGGTCTGTAAACTATATGTATAGTGTACTTTGTTAATATCAATTTTAATAATTGTTTAACTTATTTTTATTCTAAATTGATATAACAAAAAAAACTCCAATTCATGTTTTGTCTAAACTAGTCAAAGTATAACCAGATGATTTTTATTTTAAATTAATTTTTGTTATTGTGTTTAAAAAAATTCTGTAAAATTTATTTCATAGTGTATTATTATGGCTTTCAAGCCCTGCATGTCCTTATGTAGCAAGTAAAGTCTGTCTATGACCCCCCCCCCTCCCCAATAGGGAGCAAGATGTAGCTCAAGTGGTAGCGTGTCTGTCTGTCAACCGGTCTGTCATCGGATCGATCCTTCTCAGTGGACTCATCTGCTGTTTGGGTTATTTTCCATTCCAACCAGTGGTCCACAACTGGTTCATCAAAGGCTGTGGTATGTGCTGTCCTGTCTATATGATGGTGCATATAAAAGACCCCTTACTGCTGATCAGAAAGAGTAGCTTTTGTGGCAACAGCGGGTTTCATCTAAAAAACATGTTATAATGACCATACGATTGACGTCCAATAGCCGAAGATGAAATAAAAATCAATGTGCTCTAGAGACGTCATTAAATAAAATAAACTTTACTTTGACCCCCAATAGGTGATGTTTACTTTTGTTCTAGGGGTGTTAAAATGAGAAAATTAAAGACAGGGTTTGGGTTGATACAAAGACTGGAAATTTTTAACTCTTTACAAATGTATCCAGGATTTGGGACGTGTAAACATGGACTGGTTATGTGTTTTGGTTTATGGTTATATAGTTTATAGATACATGTGGGTATATTTTAATATGCTCTGCACCATGTGTGCATATAATGATCTGCATCTCATTTTGAAGATAATCACATTCCATGGAAATGTATATAGACAAGAGAAATGGACAAAAAGTTGTGCATTTCTGTAATTCATATCATGAGGTTGTTTGGAGATGTTTTAATTATTATTGTGTTCAAAATAATTACTGATAGAAGATGGAGTTAAATTAGGGACATGTTTCTGTGTGATGTCATCATGATAGTCTCTCAGTTCACAAAATAATAGTAAAATATTGAAAAATTATTTTTCCAGAAGTTAAAATACACTTGTGTTGAATTTGTTTAGGGTGAAATAGGAGTAAAATAATTAACAGTTGCAAATTGGATGCTGTTAAAAACAATACACCTCAAATAATGTAAATTCATTGTTGAATGTGAAAATATGTGAAAGTTTCCATCAGACTTTACTTTGGCTTCTGTAAAAGTAATTTGTAGCAATGTTTACATGCGTTACTCTTTGCAAGGCTGTCAGAGATGTTACAACCAGAAAATCATTTGGCAAACAATACTTAAAACAATTGAGAATGTGGAAAGTTCCTAAAATTAAAGAAATCTCAGTTATCTCACTGTCATCACTTTTTGGGCTGGACCATTCTCGAATTGCTTGCAGTATGGCTTGGTTTGTACTCTTGAAGAAAAATAGAAAAGATTGGTTGCTTAACAATACTCCAGCACATTGTGTTTCTTGAAGAATATGTATGTCAAGCTTTTTTTTTTAATTATTACTTGGGTTTTTTTTTTTTCCTTTAAAATACATGTACTTGTGGAAATACATGTACTTAAAAAAATATGTTCAGAAGAAGTAAAAAAAAAATTATTATTCATTCATTCTATTTAGACATATACATACATATATTTTTTTTTTTTTTTTTACTCCATAGATCTGATTTGGAAGTGTTGTTAGTTATTTTTATAGGTTTTTAATTTTTATTCATTTAATGTCAGAGAGGGGGAGGGGGGGGGTGAATGTCCAAAAGTAAAATTATATTTTTATTTCATTTTCTTAGTGTTGAGGGTGGCCAGGTATGTAAATAAAGTCATAATCAAAAAAAAACATTTTAAGTTCAAAGGAAAATAATTTAACACATACATGTATTTCTCCAAACGTCAAGATTTTTTTTAACTTAAAAAAAATATTTCTCTTTTAACTTTGTTGATAAAAAATAATATATTTACAAACAGCAGTTATGGAGACGGTAGGAAGTTATATATTTACAAACAGCAGTTATGGAGACAGTAGGAAGTTATATATTTACAAACAGCAGTTATGGAGACGGTAGGAAGTTATATATTTACAAACAGCAGTTATGGAGACGGTAGGAAGTTATATATTTACAAACGGCAGTTTTGGAGACGGTAGGAAGTTATATATTTACAAACGGCAGTTACGGAGACGGTAGGAAGTTATATATTTACAAACAGCTGTTACGGAGACGGTAGGAAGTTATATATTTACAAACAGCAGTTATGGAGACGGTAGGAAGTTATATATTTACAAACAGCAGTTACGGAGACGGTAGGAAGTTATATATTTACAAACAGCAGTTACGGAGACAGTAGGAAGTTAAAATTGTGATGGAATCTCAGCAGTAGGATTTTTTGTTTTACAAATTTATGAATAGTATTGTTTTAAATAAAGGTACTTAAAAATTGGGGTTCAGGGAAGGTAAATTAAAATGTAGATACTTGGTTATATATGAAAAAGGAAATGTGTTTCATGATGTATTAAAGAAAGAAAAGACAATCGAATAAACATTTGAAAAGATTCATAAATATCTAGTGTACGAGAATTTTCATATAACCTGTACTTCATTTCCATTTACATGTAAATCACTTGAAATCATTTTATTGTTACTGTTACATTTGTTATAAATAAATGATAAATGACTTCATTTTTCATTGTTGGTACATTATAATATATGCGTGTATATATTAATTATATATTAAGTAATTAACTCACTTCATCTATGAAGGTATATATCATATTATTTTTTGACAATTGATAGTTGAAAATATTTTTGAGTATTTAATATAATTTTGTTAACATTGAATTTCAGTTTTAAAAATTAGTTAATACATATTTATATATATATTTTTTTTTTAAAGATTAATATATTTTAATTAATTGATAGTTGAAAATGTTTTTTATATCATTTTGTGAACTCTGATTTTCATTGAAAATTAGTTAATGCCTGTTTAAAATGTTATCTTGTTTTTTTGTGTCTTTTTTGTTGACATTTCTGAGGATTCGAATATTTGAACTTACTGATAATACATTTGTGCTATAATGTCCATTACTTAATGTTATATTCCCTGTGGGAAACATTATCAAATAAAATTATTTTATTATTTTGTCAGTCATTTTTAACAGAAATGTCCTGTTTCAGTGTATCATTTAGTTAATTACGTGTTGGTTGTGTTACAATAAACTCAAACCCAAGTGACCGTTCATACCCAAGTTTTGACAGTTTGTCATCCAGAAAAAACCTCTTAGTCCGCAAACTGTTTCATATTACAATTGCATTTTGTATCCAAATAACAATGTATCACAGTATGTTAATAGGTGAAACATTTTGTATTTAAAATAAAATGTAGTGCATTATATTAATTGGTGAAACATCTGTGTTACAGTGTAGCATATATTAATAGGGAAAACATCTGTGTTACAGTGTAGCATATATTAATAGGGAAAACATCTGTTACAGTGTAGCATATATTAATAGGGAAAACATCTGTGGTACAGTGTAGCATATATTAATTGGTGAAACATCTGTGTTACAGTGTAGCATATATTAATAGGGAAAATATCTGTGTTACAGTGTGGCATATATTAATAGAGAAAACATCTGTGTTACAGTGTAGCATATATTAATAGGGAAAACATCTGTGGTACAGTGTAGCATATATTAATAGGGAAAATATCTGTGTTACAGTATAGCATATATTAATAGGGGAAACGTGGTACAGTGCAACACATATTAAAAGGGGAAACTAAAGTATAATGTAGCTATTATGGTAAACATTTAAAATACAATGTAGCACATGTTAATAGGTGAAACATCTAAAGTACAATGTAGGACATAAATAGGTGAAACATTTAAAGTACAATATACCACATACATGTATTAATAGTGTTAACAGCTAAAGTACAATGTAGCACATAAATAGGTGAAACATTTAAAGTATAATGTACCACATACATGTATTAATAGTGGAAACATCTAAAGTACAATGTAGTGCATTATGTTAAACATATGGAACAGTTTGTCTGTAAGTAAATGTATTTATCATTTTGTGAATCATCATTAGGAAAGGTTATAATCAAGATATATGTATACTGTCATGAAGAAATTGGCTAGTGTGTTTAAACAAGCAAGCTGTTGTTTGGAAAAACTAGACTAAACAGGTGATGTTGACATTGTGTCAGATTTATAACTTGATGAATATTTCATGTTCCTGCATGTTTAGATATTGACTTTCACCATTTCCAGTTTTACTTAATTGTTTAAATTGTAGAGAACAAGGAATATACATGGGACTAGCTTCCATATATGCAGGTACACGGTTGAGATTACAAATATTTGTTTAAATTAAAATATAGGATGTAAAGCATGTAAAAAGCATTTTATTCCATCGCCGAAAAAGTCTGCATACCACCTGAAAATCTTAAGCTAGGCCCCTGAATATACATGTAAATATTCTTAATATTTTATTGTTTAAAATTAATATTAACAATTATTTCCTAATAATTTTATGTTAAATGTGGATGTTATATTTCTTGTTATTACATATATATGTATAATTATTTTAAATATTGATGTCAGTGTCTTGTGTTTTAGTTTTGTTGTTTTAAAACAACCATGACTGCAATGATATTCTATAAACATTCTTGTTTCTTTGCTTGTTAACATTATTGTGACCATAATGCAACATTATGATACATATCACGATTACCACGTCAAGACAAAAGTATTAATTTTAAAATGATCTGTATTAAAATAATACCAAATTGTTGGTCTAGAAATTGACAGTGTAAGCTAACTTTTTAAAAACATTATCACAGGAAATTCTGCATACCTATCTATTGTATTTAAAATATTTATTTTCTATAGGCAATATGAAGCTGAAGCATCTTTTACAAATAGGTAATAAATATATAGACAGTTGGTATGGTTTTTCTATTTCCTAGCAACAAAACAAATGTTATTTTGTTTTCTGGTGACACTAATTGTCTTTAAAACTTGTCTACTGATAGTTCTGAAACATAGCACCAACCTTTCCGAATGAAGAAGCTAGGCTTAAAAAGCTCGTTGCTAGGGTAAATATGCTTACTAGCAACCATTGCTAAGCAAGATGATGTATTTAATAGCTCCACCCTTGAAAATTATCAATATAGGCTGAAGAATGATTGTGCCAAGTTTCATGCTTTTATCACAATCTGAGCAATTTCTGTGCCCCTCACCTGGACTAATGGGAATTGTTAATTGCCAACTGACTATTAATTCAAACGCATTATATTTCTAAATTTTAATGAAAAATCATTGACAAAAATTTTCAAATGACATTTTCTTGGATATAAAACTGAAATTAAGCTACATGTATATATGGACTGGTTTCCGATGGTGTTAATTGAAGTGGGAATTTCACAATTATGGTAACATGAAATATGAACATTGTAGTGCTTGGTTTAAATAATAAATTTGACAAAATGTATGTACATGTACTTAAACGCATACTTTCACGGACCCTTGACCTAATTAATTTCCAAAAAGAATTAATTTAAAATATAAACATTTGATTTGTCCATAGAAATTTTTCATTCAACTACTTACATAATGACCGCATCTCGCTTATTATCAATATTTAAAAAATAATAATGAATTATGCTCACAGACAAATAAATCGAGAACAAATTTAAAGTTTTTTTACCGTTGAAGGTGTGACATATATTTTCAAGTCACGTGACGGGTATTCCCCCATCAACCGTTATTTAAAAACTTCTGAATACTTTTGTGGCTGTAAAAACATTATTTTGTCTCACGAGGAGTTTCAATCTTGAAATTTGACATTTATAAATGTGAAAAAAATCAATCAACTCGACATGGGATTCCCTATACCATGGTTCAGTTAAAATGTCTTGCTGGATATGAAAACAAGATCCAGTATAAAAAATGCACGTAAGTTTCATTCGTAATCAATATTTAGACCACAAAGTCCTGTAAATTCTGTGGGACTATGCCTTTAAGTAATTGGTATTTTAAATGACAAAATAATACAATGGTTCTTGTATTGTGAATTGTAATGAAAATGAACTAATGTAACATTTAAATGTATTGAATGGTTACATTCTAGTCAGCACTACATACTGCAAACATGTCTTATATTTGACTTAACAAATTTGACTAAATTGCAATTCTTTTCTTTCTCTCATTTTTTTTTTCTTTTAATTTTTTTTTTTTTTTTTAACTTTAATATTTTTGTCATAGCTAAAATAACATGGGGTGGATCTTCAAACATATCTGCAAGGAATTATGTCTCCATTGTTCTGCAATTTGTCAAATTATTTACAACAAGAATCCTAACTTTGCACTGAGATGAATCCATTTCTCACTTAAAGGCACGATAATATTATTATTATTATTATTGACATCTGCAATTATTTCTGAACTAATTCTAAAGCTACATTTGCACTGCAGTGCAAGAAAAAACTGTTATTCTTTTATTCTGCATAACATGCATGTCTGTGCAAATTTGTTGTTTGGTAACGGATGCAAATAAAAAAAATAGATAAATGTGCACACGGCTTGTTTGGGTTTCTCCGGTTTTGAAAAATTGTTCTTTTTGATTGTGTGTCTCGTCTTCTAAAATGTCTAACCTGAAAGCAAATCTTACAGACTTGTGTTTTACATTACTTATTTTAAAATATGTTTTCAGACAGAATTAGAAGAACCATATATAAAATATGATCTGGATAGTTATCTTAAACACATCTATTTTTTTTTTCTTTTCTTATTTCATACTTCACACACACACTTGCTATACAATAGTTGTATATATACCTAACTCACAGAATTATTATTTTGTTAAAAAGCATATATTTGTACCACTTAGCAAGGTTCTCAACTGACCTCGCTATTATAGGCCAAGAGGGTGCAGCTAACATTTTCAAAACCATAAACCTTGCCATTAAATGATTGTTTTAACTCACCAATACTGAACAAGGTTTGCACAAGATGTCATCAAATTGTGTTCTGTCCAGACCTCACAGTAGACATATATAATTTAGTTTTTGACATATATAATTTAATATGCACTTTTTACAGATTATTTTTAATTAGTTTAAGCATTTAATTATAGAGAGATGCCCAATAGACAGTTTTTATTTTTGTGCAAGAATGTCATCAAACAAGGAGCCGGTGTGACACAGATGGTACATACCAGCCATAGCCGTACCACTTTTTGAAGAGGTACAGCCTGGCCATACCAATTTTTTCTATTACTAGTATTTCTTATTTCTGCATAAGTAACAGTTCTTCAGAGGCCATACCACTATTATGTACACTGTACCGCCCCAGAGGAGTGTCAGGACTTCATGCTGCCTATTGTTTTATCTGCCATGAGACAATGAGTTGGCTATGGCCCTGTTCCAGTCCATGTGAGTCCTCTGAAAGGACTAGTTGCCTCATGAGATGATGATTTACGATGTTGTTTTATGCCTGTAATCATAACTCTGCCACCAAGAATGTTGCACATGAGCTAAGTATGCTGTTGTCTTTATGCAATTATTTTTTATCATCCAATTGGGTATCATGTGTCACTGACAATGTAATTATTTTCCTTTCCGTGCTGCAGTCCTACATTCCACTTCAATTTTCACTTGCTGTTTATTGCACAACTGCCTTTTCTTATTAATGAACCAAAATAAATTTCTGCTTTTGCATTTTTACCCTTTTTGAACTGTATTGTATGATTATTCAAATTGCCTACTTAGTTATGTGGTGGTGGTGGTCATGGTGATGGTTGTGGCCTACATAGGCATAAAAATATAAATTCATTTGCAAAATGTCAACAACAAAAATTGATATTTTATACATACAACTTTGAGAAAGATTTGAAAATTATTGCTTTCTTAATAGGAAATTTTTTAATAATTCAGGGTCAGCACAGCTGGGGAGACAGGAGGGGATTTGCCCCCACCCATCCCAATAATCTGTGGCACCCTTTTTTGGCAAAAATATTTACGTTTATTGAATACATTGTAGGCGTCTTTCAAATGACTGATGGCACCCCTATTCAGTTTTGCCCACACGATATTTAAACAACTGCACCGACTCTGTAATTCACCCTTCAATTGCTTGTTTTTTTACAAATAAGCTAAATTAGTTGTTATTTTGTTGTTGGTTTGTGGTTTTTAGCAGGGGCGGGGTGGGGTGGGATTTTTTATTTTTATTATTTACTCTAGTACTTGTAATTATTGAAATGGCCATCTGTCTATGGTGGTGGTGGTTGTGGTGTTATTTTTGTTTATGTTACTTGTCCATTGAGACTAACTAGTTGGCAGTGTAACATATCATTAGCCAAATAGCATAAATGCCTAACTCATATTTTACCCAAAATGAAATATTTACATAATTGAGGTCCCTAACACTGCAGCTTCACCCTGCATTATTGCCTATGTCATAGTCAACAAGAACACTTGTTACAGCCCATAATTAATATCTGTTTGACCCATTCTCTGCAAGATTTGCCTAAGTCATTTACATACATGTATGTTAAGCAATCGTTGTTCCATTAAATTGTTTTTGCAAATGTTTGGAGTTGACATTAGAATATCATTAAAAAGTTATTTCATGTTTGATGAAGAAAGTTTTTTTTTTTCTTTTTTCTCAAAAGCCTAAATAAATGATTTGGGCAATTGTGCTATGAGGCTAAAAATATTTTGTTAGGGTGAGAAACTTTTAAAATGCCAAATAATAAGGTACATATCCAAGATGGGTGGATGCAGAACTTTTAAGATTTTTAATATTATAGAAGGGTTCAAAGTTAAGACAAAATTATAAGAGGGAAAATCTTTAAAGTTGATGGACCCCTTCAACAACCATGTTTACAAGAGATGGGGATATTATATGTACAGTCCAAGTTATTGTGTCATAAAAACATATCTTTATTTATTTAGGTGGCAAAGTGTGATGTAAATTGAAATTATTTTAACATGTTCTTCGTAGCTCTTTTGGGCACAAGTATGTCTAGATGAACCCTGTGATTAAGATGGATCAAACTGGTGGTAGGGTGAATGCTTGCAAATGTGATGGATATACATGTATATGTTTATTTATGTATAAATGTAGATAGATATATATTTTATTTTTATTTTAAATTCGCATGAAAAATCCTTCATATAGGCATGGTGATACCAGACATCTGTGTCACTTATTGGTACCGAGGTACACAGTACAACGCAAACAAAACATTGATATTGGTTTCATCAACATTGCACATACTGGTACTGATTATTAAATATACATGTACCAGTACTCAACCAAAAAAGAAAGTATGCATGTAATCAATAGTCATTTATTTCATAAAACAAAGACATTCAAGGCAGAAATTCTTGAATTAGATAACCACATCATTTAGGAGGTGTGTGTGTGTGTGTGTGTGTGTGTGTGTGTGTGTGTGTGTGTGTGTGTGTGTGTGTGTGTGTGTG
>JAULBS010149989.1:0-12203 GCA_032355785.1 Symmetromphalus regularis
TACCTCTCTATCACACACACACACTCATACACAACTCTTACACACACACACACACACACACACACACACACGCACACACAAACACACACACACAAACATACACACACGTTCAATACACATATCGTTGGCTATATGTAAAAAAAAAATACACGGAAGCAAATCTAAATAATCTGTACCAATATTCTAAAGGTACATTATACAAAATTTGAATTAAATACACACAATGAATAATGCCGACATTGATTTGTAGGCTATTGAGTCATTCGTACCATGAACTGAATATAGTATTAATAGTAAACAGTCATTTACGTTAACAAAATATTGCAACTTTTTACCTTCCAACTCCTGTAATTTCTTCATGGTCTTAGTATCATATATATTAAGATTGTTGTCATAACAGTTTGAAATTATCAGTTGTGTGCCATCAGATGTCATCGCCATGGCGTCAGTTGTGTACTGCTCATCCTCAGCTTCGTCATTTTTTAAAGGAGGGAATGGCTGAATGGAATGGATGAAAGATTTCTTTTCTATATCTACCACAAATACATGGTACTGGTCCGGGTCCGGGAACGCTATGTACTTCTTGCTACCTGTAATAAAATAGTTGTAAAATGTTCCGTTTTTAATGTCTGTGTGTATATATTATGTATTTTTGTACAAACGAATGACAAAAATACATAATGAAAATGATGGCTAAGGTAATTTTATTATCAAAGAAAACAACGACAGTTTACGGCTTTGTCAAAACATTACTTGGATTTCTTCTTATAAATAATTTATATAGCATTGTACTTAACTCAAACTGACGAGTTAAGGTTGATTCACACTTAACTTATGATATGGTGATCCATATCTAAATTTTTCATTTTGCGTCAAGGTTGGTCTTGAAGTACGAAACAACATTTACTCTATTTTTATTTCACATTAATGTATTAGTTATTTTTATTATTATAAAAATTTACCTGGTATAGTATATTTTGACATTCAGTATAAGTATCCCTTATAATCAGTTTCCGGGCTAAATCTGGAGTCGGTCTATTTTTGTACGGTTTGTTTACAACGAATCTGCGCAAAAGTGAACATTGACATCGGAATAATTATGTTTCAAAAATACAAATCTTCACTTTCAGAAGACAAAATTAGAAGAAAAAAAACGTGGAAAATGTACTAAAAATTTACTTTTTAAAAGTTTGAGTGACAGTAACACTCTTTTGGCATTGTAGATTCACTAAATAACATGCAACGTCAATACATACCAAAATAAGCAGCAATTGTCATTGGCAGAGCTCACATACATGACATTGTGTCGTCTGCGTAAATTTAGAAAGTCACGTGACATATGTTTTACGGTACGAAACCTAGACTTTAACTGTCTAAAAATAGACCAGGTCCGGAGACGAATTCCTAAAATGTCAACATCCGACCAGGTAGGGATTTCTTTTTTTAAATATATAAACAAATAACATTTGAAAGATTTGTTGGTTGATTTTAATAGTAACATAACCCAGGTAAAATATTATTCTGTTACACTTATCGTGCGATTACAATTATACATGCCAGAAGCTTTTCCCCCTTAATAGACCGGAAACTGATTACTCCAGGATATAAGATTTTTCTGACTTCTGAATACTCACCAACACATGTTCCATATTCGCCCAGCTCCAGTTCAGAATTAAAACGGCTAATTTCAATTGTATCTTCTAGGGCTCCAGTTTCAGAACAGTACAACTTGACCGCTTTATCAAAAACGATGGCTATTTTGGAGTTCTGCACGCCACAAGGGCAAAACAGCTTTTTGCCAGCATCCTCCAAGGTAATAGAATACATGAACACACCAGTGATGAGACTGTAGGCCTGGATACACAGGTCAAGACTCACAAATACAATCTTCTCGTTACCGCCTATTTGAAGGTTATTAGGATCATCTCCAATTCCATCAACTGAACGAATTAGTTTTCCTTCTGTTATACCCCAGAATTTGATGGATTTATCTTCGGCAGCTAAAATTATATATAAAAGTATTGCTGGAATTTAAATATATAGATGATCATCTTCAATATATCCACGGTGGGTATATATGGAATACATTTATCGTAAATTACAGGCAAACATATTTGTATCAGTATATTTATTCATTTACGTTTTGATCATTACCATTTCGTCATATTTTTCATACAACAGATTGTGATTTTATGTGTACATTTATTTGAACCTGCATCGAAATATAGGGTTTTGTATCAAACATTCTTTAAATCTGACAAACTAAGAAAATTGATTTGTATGAAGTAGAATCATATCAAATATTGCAACTTACATGTTACAGCAATTTGTCCATCAGAAGACAGCACAAGACTTGTAACATCACCTTTGTGTCCTGCGAGGCAGTGTATGAGTTTGCCACCAGGTGGAGTTAAAATCATTCGGTTTGGAAGGAGGTAGTAAGATGGAGAATTCTTGCAGTCTTTAAGGAAGTTTTCTAATCCCTGGAAAACATGTTTAAAATATTTACTTATTATCGGTAGCAAATTGCATGAATTTCAACAGTAACCTTTAGCTCTTAGAACTTGCAGCGGCACTTTGTGTTACTAACAACAGAATGACAACTAACAGGGTAGCTACTATATGTTTAGAGAACCTTTGCAATACCATAACATAAAGAAAGGAATGTGCTTTTAACGACACCCCAGCACATTGTTTAACCAGCAGCTATTATAAGCAAGATATTGTTTATATGCACTTTTCTACAGTTAAGATAGCATGAGTGTTTCACTGGTATATCGAACTCAAAACACTGACATTTTGCAGATGCATGCATTTCATTTAGAGTACATATCAATTCATTTCTTAGAATTTCTTTCTCTTACATAATTGCCATGAACTTAAAAAAGAATTCCAATCAAAGACAATGTAATACATGTATTTTAATATATGATAATTAACTGCAATATATTGTATGCCTATGATTTATGCATATACTGAATACACATATACATTCGAAAAGTTCTTAGCCAAATCTGTTTTGGTTTGATCTATGTCCAAAGTATTTTAACATAATTATGATCATTTTCTTTTCAATTTATCTGCATAGTTTATCATCAAACATCCTTCAAAAACAAAGAAAAGTTAACATCTCAAACGTTTTGAATGCTTCTCGTATATTTTATTATTATAACAGAATACCTTAGGGTTTGAAATTCGACCCAGAATATGAGATGGAAGTTCGTCTGCACAACTTAGCAGAGCATCTTGGGAAAGCTGAAGTGTTTCTGTCAATTTTTTCAGTTCTGGGTCTTCAGGCCAGACTTTGCGAGCCTCACTAAAGTCATCTAGAACTAGTCTGAAATGCAATCAGTAATATCAAAGAATAACGCTTTAAATACTTTGTACTATACTCATAACACAAAGCTGTTGTTCCCACAAAATACCCTACAAATGCCCGTCTGTACATACAGCGATATGGGACCGATACTAATATACGTTCATTAACAGTGAAATAACCACGATTCGATATTTGTTTGGAAAAGTTATCAATATTTTAACTTTTCAATATGTCTACCATTTTTAAGTGCTAAATACGTCATGTCAAATTTTCTGGAGTCATCTCTAGCTGAGCCAGCATAAGGCAGACGAGGCGCGTGCCTCGTCTGGAATTTCCGCAGATTTGTTTTATTCCCCCCCCCCCCATGGAACTGACATTTATTATCCACATGGTTCAATCTCCCAGCGTCTGGGTTTGCCTCGAAGTTTTCAATCTCTGACTACGCCCCAGGTCATCATATGTAAATTTGCCATATTTGTCAACCTTTCTTGATTTTCTTCATAAGTGCTGTGCTTATGAAACACACAATCAGTGAGACATGATCGTCTACTTTTTGTGACCACTCTGTATCATCACTGTTTTAAAGTTATTCATGAAGAGTTCAGGACATCCTGGATGTTTCTGTCTTGGATTATGCTATCTGTGGCAATACAGTTAACCTAACAATTTTGTCATCCAGATTTCATATAGGTTTGAAATATAGAAAGTATTACTGCATTACCTTAGTCCTGAAGCATGGAGTTTGGCGAAAATGAAGTTGAAATTTAACAGACATTCTTGTTTCAATTCCTCCAGTAGTCTTGCTTCCAGGCGATGATATGGTAGGTTTGTTAGTTTTCTCATGTTATAGGCACTACCAAATTTTACTGGTTGTGATGTCACGTGACGATCTGCTTCGCCTTGATTTCCTTGGGTGTCTGTGTAAGCCTTTACTCTTCCTGTAACATTAAAAAATATAAAGTTCCGAAAATAAATACCCTATACAGTATACTTAATCTTTAAAACTGTTTCTTTAAAACCATACATCTGCTCAAGGCAGATAATTTAAACTCAAAACTTTATTATACAGATATGCCTCTATATTGAACTAACCATAGGTTAATATAATAAATACTAGTATATTGCTGATTATATCTTAACTCACGAAATAGTTTTATTTTGATTACTTATGGATATATTATATGATAATAAATTATCTCAACATTTATTTTCATTTGCAATATGCAATGACAAAAATGCTTTTGCTTATTTTCTATAATTATTGGTGTACTGAATTTAGGGCAATAGGGTCATTAGTATACGTTTAAAAAAAACAATGTTTCACATGCACATCTGTTATAATAATAATTTATATTACAAAGGGTAAAGAAAGCCATATGTTTATGTTTACAGAGTATATTTTATACTATACTTTTATAGTATTTACCTGAAGATCATACTAATTATGGTCTTCAGTATAGTAATATTATTATGTAAATGGGGCATAAATGAAAACATAGCATATTACCAACCTGAGGACCAGGTTCCTGAGAAAAATTCTGCTAAAGCCATTTGTCTCTGTCTTCTTTCAGCTTCATCAGAACAGTAGCGGTCTCTGGCGGCTTCTATAAACTGTCTGTGATACCAGTAGAACACCCGTACACCATCAGCACCCTTGTCCACTGATGTGATAATTAATCAATCAGAAACAGAAACACTTAGCATCAAATGCTAAAAACGGTCGACATATATATTTTTATAAAATCGTTTTCAAATCTCTTTACTTATATATATAAAACAGTAACAAAACAAAAAATAATATTAAAGTGTTTTAAGCTGAATAATTAATTTTATTTATTCTGAACTAAAAAAAAAACGTAGGAACAAATATAATCTCAAATACTTGCCTAAATATTCTTTCAACTCTGCCTTGAGTCTGACCAACAGAAAGGGTGGAAGACGTCGCATTGGTGGTGTCCAGTAAGTGTAGACGTCGTTCAAAACCTCGTCATCACATGACAAAATGTCCTCCAGTTCACTATCAGTCAAACCACTCTTACCTAAATGCAATGTAGCATAAAAACTGACTAGAGATCGATGTCAGGTGTTTGTGATACATATGACACCTCACACCCTCCCAAATCAAATGATAATTGCAAATCCAGATTCGTTTAAAAGGTGGAATTCAAAAGGAATGGTCCTAATTGAACGTTAATTTTTGAATTAATTATTTTAAAAGAAGTCATGAAATGAAGTATTCTGGAAATTGTAACCATATAGCAATGTTTCATCTCTGATGACAAAATTAATGTTTCTTCTTTATTATTAATATTATTTTTATTGCTTCAGAAATAGGTTGGTAATGTCGGAGTTGAAGACTTTTGATCACTACATTACAATAAACATGTAAACGTATAAAAAGGTATAAAACGTACTGAGTGTGAGATAGGCGAGAGAGTGCGACACAAACATTTTGCCATGATGTTGTTCAACTCTAGCTAACAGTGCGTCTATACTGCCTCGCACGGTGTATTGTAGAACTGTCTGATCTGGAGGAGCGTAGGAGGTCCACCTGCATGCCTCATCAAACGATAACTTCAGAAAGAGAGGCAGAGGACACTTCTGAAAGGCAGTCATCACCTTCATTCTTTGCTCATCTGTCAGTCTTCTTCTGCTTGCTTCTAACCATTTGTCCAGAATTCCAAGTGCGTCTTTGTCAGGCAATTTCGGAACTTCCAAGAAATGGGTCTTGCTAAATTCTTTAAATATACCCTGAAATATACAATTACATTTGTAAAAAAACTATTTTTTTTTTTAACCATACACTGTCCTTAACTCATTTATCAAAGACCGTGGTATTGTGGGAAAGCGCATATAAAATATCCCTTGATGCTAATTGAAATTAGTAGACCATGTGAGAGAAGCGGGTTTTCTCTAAAGACCATACGTCATAAAACACCAGGTCTGACACCTAATAGCCGCAGAATAAACATATGTTGGCGAGACGTTAAACAAACAACTCGTTCCTTTCTTTGTGACAAAACAGTTTGATTTCAGTATTACTAAATAATTGTGCAGTTCATCTTCATGGTTATATATGTAGTAGTGTAAGAATAAACTGCTTTTACTGGCATTAGCTAGTGGGAATTTCCGTATTAGCTCAGTTTGTAGAGCGCTTGACTCTTGAGACTGAGAGTCATGGTTCGAATCCACTCAGTGGAGGTTGAGATTTTTACGTTACATATACAGTCTTTAAAATATTTGCGCGTACTATAATGTATACGAAACATCATGATGATTATTGAACTGTTAAAATTGATCAAAGCTACAATGTACCTGGAGTTGTGGTAGACATTCGTACTCTGGTTCAGGTAAGGTTGAAACAATTACTTTGACGTGTGAGGGAAGAATCAGCGGAAGCCAGGCGAGTCGACGCGCATTCCAAGACGGATCAAGCTGGTCAAGAGAGTCCAGAAGAATGACCAGTGGTTTCTTCTCTGTTGCCAGTCGCATTGTTTCTTGAAACACTTCAGTCAGGTCCTTGATGTCCTGAAATAGACCAAATACACATATCTAATACAGCATTTAATAATAATTGCTGCATAGTTAGTTGAGAAAGATGAGTTGTTGAATTTTGCCAGAAATAGTCAATACAGTGGATCCAGTTTTACTGTATATGTTAATAAATGGATATGTTATAATACCTACTGTAATAAATGTGAACGAAAACAGCAACCTTTCAAGTTAGGTTTTGTTGAAGACGTGATACAGTGTACTTATGAATCACTGTAAAATAGTAATGATGTCGGGTGTTCGAGAAAGATCAGCATACCCTGTCTCATGGGATGTACCAATCATAAAAACTGCATATAAAACTGTTGTTTTTAACAAAATGATTAAAATAAATATACCTTAACGGTACATATTATTTAAAATGTGGCGTTGTATAGTATATAGAATTCATTTAATAATGCATGAATATTTACCTTAAAAAAAGTAACCAAAACACACTGAAATAACGACATATAAAATTAAATACAATATAAACATTTTCATCTCAAGTTAGTGTTTATTAATGGTTCTGTTAGGGAAACAGAAAAACAAAATGCATAAAAATAATACCGCTGGCATTTCTTCTACTTCTTGTCCATAAACTTTCATTATTTGTTGAGTGACACTGGTAAGCAGAGCTCCAATTGTCGAGCTGTCTGGTGTTGTACCAATAAATCTTAACATAAAACAGTCATGGTTAAACCATGTAGTATATCACTCACTCAACCCTTGAAACCAATGTCTTCTTACTGTTTAATTTATACATTTACTTATTATTATTTATTAGTTAGTTATTATTATTATTTATCATTATTATTATTATTTATCATTATTATTATTATTTTATGGTCACCACTAGAGCATATTGATTTATTAATCGTTGGTTATTGGATTTCAAACATTTTGTAATTTTAACAGGTATGTATTTATACAGAAAATATCGAATAAACTGAGCAGAAAGTTACAATATATTTTCATCTATATTTAATGTATTCTATCGAAAAAGATAGAAACCACAATATTGCATGAAAATGTATGAGAGTTAACAATGTAACAGGAACCACAAAGAGCTGGTTTTGCATTAATTTATTCATGCGACGTCTATAAATAATAATAAATTAATGTGTTAAACAAACAGGACATCTGACAAACGAGAATAATGAACTCACGCAGATAAATGTGTGATGTATGTAAATATTGATTTATTCAAAGTATGCATACCTGTTAATTATTTATTTTTGTTTAATAAAATTACCTTATTATGACTGCAGCATTCCCATTGAATTTCTCCCAACAACCCTTTGCTGCCATAGCAACAATGGATGTTTTGCCACAGCCAGATGGTCCATGAATAACAAATGGAATATTGTCTTTGTTACTTAAATAGTGATAGATTGTCTGGAAAATGATAAAGTTTTAAATGACAACTCAAATATCAAAATACAATGTACATACTTTAATGTGTCAAAAACATGTTCTTTTGTAGACACTAAATGGATGCATAAATAAAGCAATGCATCAAGAAAAGAAAATACAAAAGTGTTTTGCAGTGCACAAATAAAAATATATATACGTATTCATATATGTCTGTACATAGACAGAAATAAAGACAAAGATCAGTTAAACGACACGAAATATGAAAAACTATAATTATACTAGTAATTATAGTGGTATAATATGTCTACACTGAAATTTCATCTCTTTAAGCATAAGGTTCTGTGTCACTGTGAAATTTGTAGAAAGACAACTATATAAAAGCAACGATGATTTTTAAGTAATTGCGACAGAAATTCAATTTAAGAATGTATTCGGTTTATGTAAAATCGGATTAGGAAGAAATGTGTAGGAAATCAGAAAAAAATACTAGATGGCCGCAGAAGTGTGTAAACATAGGCACACGGTGTATTATTTAAAGAATAAAATAATAACAACCGCGATAAGCTGCTTTAACGTGAATACTACGCAGTATGCAGTATTATATAGTATTATATTATATAGTATATTTATATTTTCCTGAAATTGCTCAAATGATATTATATACAGACGTTAACATTGTTACACTTTACATAGTGTGTCGCTAATACTAAATCAAGCACCGCGGAGTAGCGGGGCTGAAGGGGCGGGGAGCCATCCTCCCACTTTTTAGAAGACAAGTAATTAAAAATATATATTGTTGGGCTCGGTGCAAAATAAAGTGGTCGAAATCCGAATTTCGAAGTATTAGTGGGTTCCTGCAGGATCGCTGCTGCCCTTCGGTCATCTACTTTTCAGTGGCCTCCACTTTAAAATGCACTCCACAGGCCCTGAAAATACAGCATGGGTTACCTAATGCTGCATACCGCACGCCGAACATCTGATTAAAATGAAAATGGCTTCATACCTGCAGAGTGTCTACACGTCCGTGAAATGCTTTACATTTCTCCTGACAGAACAGTGTGTGTTGAACGATCTCTTCAAACATAGGATTAGCCAGGTCTGTCTTCTGTCTCTTCTTGATAGCATCATGAATCATTTTCTGCAGTTTAGACTCGAAATCCTTACATAATTTGTCAATGTACTGGTTGTGTTTGGAATTATTTGCAGGGTCAACCCCTGTCCAAAGACAAATAACATGAGCTTAGGTAAGATTTCAATTAAACTGTGCATACGTATTACTCGTGCCATCGGTAGGACAGAATATATTAGTTTTTCACGAACACTTGGTATCATCACTGTGTATGTTAATACATAGGTGCATTTATATTTTGATTTCAACACGAGACTTAAAATACATTTTAGAAATAGCTTAATACCTGAAAAGAATTTGACCTATTTAATTGAATACATATACATATACATATATACTACACTACTCAAAAGAAGTTAAGGATCAAAAACTTGTTGATCGGAGTTTTCCAGAACAGGGGCAATTCTGAATAGTATTAGTTGTTCTGAACCTCTATCAGAGTCTACCAATAACGCTTTGGTTTACATTTAGATGGTGAGCCACACTTCTCCGAGTTTGTCCATATTTTAACCAGCCAATGGCCCTTACCCTGTCTTGGAAACTGAGTTGTCGTCGAGCCATCTTCAAATTTAAAGTGATGATAAAAGGAAAATGTTCGTCCCTTTTATTGCTGAAATTGGCATGAATGGAATGACACTCATGCAAAACACATGGAAATGGTATATGAGGTTTTACAATGGGTGTTTCGATCCATGCTGTCAGTTTAGCCTGACCAAGATTTTACTTCAAATTCATGAAAAGGAAATCTGAGTTAATTAAAATGTTTCTAAAGATAATGACTGCATGTCCCATAATAGCGTGGTGTCTATAGTCCAAATGAGAACAAAAGGGGGCATATTCTAACCCTATCTGGCTTAAAGACATACTTACAAACATTATTAAAAAAAATCCTTTGATCCTTAAATTCTTTTGAGTAGTATATATTTTAATAAATCTGGCATTTAATTTTCAAATTAGAATTTTGCTCTTAAGCATTATATGCTTAGGATTCGTTGGCTTTATACATACCATTTTCTGACCATTTGATTTTGTAAGGAATCAGGTTATTCTTTGGAATCCTTTCTGGTAAACCATCTATAAGTTTTTTTAGTAGCTCCTGCGATTCTTTTACTTTTTCATCTTTCCCCAAACAGTCTATAATAAAGAAAAGGTATCAGATCTAAAAATTATGATGAATAATAGGCAAAAAGGGTGAAGAGAAGCTAAAACGACACACATAATCAAAGCATAGTGATATAGGTTGCAGGATTTTCAAAATGTAAATGACTTCATTGAAGATGCAAAGTTTGTTTAACGACACCCTTGCACATTATTTATTCAAAGGTCATTCATGGTCTTCAGAGGAAATCCACTACAACCACATGGGCAACTCTTTCAATTTAGTAACAAGGGATCTTACAGATAGCACATCATATAACAAGGTCTTTGTTGCACCAGTTATATACTGGCCGGAACGAGTAATAGCCGTAATGGTTCCGCTGAAGGGGATTGATCAGACGACCATCGTTCCTCAGGCGGACACTCTACCTGTTGAGCTATGTCCCGCTCGTTTCTTGGTAAGAGGGAGAATGGAGGAACAAAGTAACGGGTGATAGTGGAGCATATAAGAGTGACTTTTGGGAAGAATCGTTCTGTTGGTGATACAAGCATGAAAATTGTCATGAACAGTTTTCATGGGTCACTTAACAAGAAAACTCTCCTAGCCACTTGAAATTACAAACTTGCTGCCATTTTCCATGATGGCCAGTGACCATTTTCCAAGATGGCCGCTGTCTTGATATTTTATGAAGTAAAATGGATTATGAAAATTGTTTGTGTTTTTAGCATGAGGAAAATACTCAACTTTTATCACGTACCTATGTATTGACTGAGTTGTTTGTTTGGTTGTTGTTTTTCTATGTCTTCTATTATTCTGTAAAACCAAACACATCGAGTACCTGCGTCATTGTCAGCTGTTAACAAACCCTTTGTGATTTCCGCTTCTGTGACTAAAATAAACAAATAGTATATTTGTATTTCACGTTTCTATGACAAACATTTAACTCGCTTAATTTATAATTCATGATTAACTGTAAACAAAAACTATAGGTATGCGATAAGCCTATTTTGACTTAAACTATCATAACGGCCGATTATTGGAAACTTCATACATAATAAATATAGGCCAATCGTTAATACGGGACACGATAGTGTTTATATACGAGACACGAAATCGATTAGGCCTGATAATCGATAATGATCGTGCAATACAAAGTAAATTTTACTTTATTTAACGACGCCTCTAGAGCACATTGATTTTTATCTTATCTGATATCATCGGCTATTGGACGTCAATCATATCATCATATAGTCTATTCTTTTCGATAAGCAGCAAGTGGTCTTTTATATACATGTCCCACAGACGGGACAGCACATGCGACGGCCTTTGATAAAACAGCCGGGGACCACAGGTTGGAACGCAAAATAGCCCAAACTGCAAATGGGTCCACTGAGAAGGATCGAACCGACGGCCGAACGGTTCACATGCGAACACGCTACTGTTTGAGCTACATCCCACTCCTATTGTGCAATACATTCCGGGCATAAGTAAAACTGGGATCACACTGATTCACTGTGTGTTTCTTTCTTTCACACACGCTATTAGGCTGCAGAGGGGGGTCTAGGGGATCCGGACACTCCTCGTTACTGAATTTTATTTATTTATTTTTTACATTTTCCGAGTGGAAGGACGTAAAAATTTTAAAAAATCGACAGTCCTATTCACTCCTCATTTTTGCACACACACACACACACACACACACACACACACACACACACACACACACACACACACACACACACACACAC
>JAULBS010150000.1:0-12202 GCA_032355785.1 Symmetromphalus regularis
TCTCTCTCTCTCTCTCTCTCTCTCTGTCTCTCTCTCTCTCTCTCTCTCTCTCTCTCTCTCTCTCTCTCTCTCTCTCTTTCTCTCTCGCTCTCCCACCCTGTCCTCTATATCTTTCCATCCTTCCCCTCTCCCTCCTCCCCCACTCTGTGTGTGTGCGTGTGTGTGCCAAGGTTTACTGAATACGCTTGGAAAGTTCTGTACGGAAGGACTCCAGAAACATTATTCCAAGAATGACAGTATGACGTTCCTAATAATTACAAAACGCGCATACACATATGATGATGAAGTGTATAAACAACTGTAATTGCTATGATTATTATTTACAGACACTGGCAGAACAAGGTGTAGATTTACATCAGGAACAGCTGCAATTGTGATCAGTCCACTTCATTCACTCACTGTTTTGGACTTAATACCCCACACTTATCGGTGTTTTTTTGTTGGAATTTTGTTTTGTCTGATACCAGTACCAGTGTGTTTGTGATTAAAATCTCAAAATCAGTTTTTTATTAATGTGTTCATATTGACAGCGTTTTCTTGCAGATAACATTGGTTATGTTTTTTTCACTTAAGTCATGTCTTGTTTGCAGTGCGGTGTTCTGTCATTGTTAAATATACAGGGGCGTTTAATGTTTGTCCTTGTGCATATCATTGCTGACAACCCCAGCACATTGAGTAATCACTGGCTGTTATGTGGTAAACAAGAGGTATATAATTACTAAAGAAATTGGCTGCTCACTTTTTGATTGTGAGTGATATGTACAGGGTGTCCCCCAAAAAGTTAACTTTTCATATTTTAATTACTTTTGATGTATTTCACTGAAATCTTTTGTATTTTCTGGTTGTGTTCTAGACAGGAGAGAATTCCTTTTCTGAAAGTTTCATTATCCTAGCTTAATCGTGACCCGCTCAGTCGAGCAACGAACAAAAATTGTGAAATGGTACCGTAGTGACTAAATCATACGTACAGACTCGGAGAGAATACAATTTTAATCACAATTTTTGTTCGCTGTTCGACTGAAAGTGTCATGAATAATCTAGGATGATTAAACTTTCAGTAAAGAAACCCTCAAACGTTCAGAATACAGCCTGAAAATATAAAAGAGTTCAGTGAAATACATCAAAAGTAATTTTAAAATGAAAAGTTAACTGTTTGAACAGCCTGTATTTTATGAGAATAATATAAAAATTCTGTATGAAGATGTGACAGCAATAATTATATTACGTAAT
The DNA here is from genome assembly GCA_032355785.1 of Symmetromphalus regularis. Classification (NCBI taxonomy): domain Eukaryota; kingdom Metazoa; phylum Mollusca; class Gastropoda; order Neomphalida; family Neomphalidae; genus Symmetromphalus; species Symmetromphalus regularis. The sequence goes on from JAULBS010150000.1 coordinate 1,231, forward strand.
ATAGTATACGTATACAGTGTTCTGACTGCAGTTTATTGTAATTGGAGATAAACCTTCCTCTTCCTGGTTGGTAAACACACAAAATAAGAAAAATACCGACATGTTCTGATAACCATGCAAATCTTATGAATAACGCAAGATCAAGTTCAAGTTCACGATGGACTATCTTGATAGATGTCACAAGATATCATTTCTACGTGTGTTTATATTGTTTCTGTGTACAATGGCGACAATGTTATCTTGTAATGGTAAGTATTTGTATAGATCAATATTAAGCACAGGTATTTGTAATTATGAAAGTTTTGTTATATCGTGGTATATTCATACAGGTCAAACAGTAAGTTTGACTGTATGTCTTACAATATGGGTGAAACTGATTTAACAAAACTTCAGGGGCGGATTTAGGAATTTAAGCAGAGGGGGTCCAACTTGATTGTGCTTGTTACTGATAATATTATGTCCTCGGCCGAAACCAAAAATCCTCATAATTGAAAAGTCGTTGTTCGCCGTGAGCAGCGGGGTTGGAACCCCTCGATCCCCTACGGAACCACGCCTGCATTCCTGCAAATTATTCAGCGGCTACTAGGTATTGAACATGCGGTTTTCTGATTTATAGTCTTCAGAAGAAACCCGCTACCGCCAATCCTTCAGATAAGCAACACGATTTAACACATACAGGACAACAAATACCACGGTCTTTGATATGCCAGTTGTTGTCCATTGGCTAGAAAAAAAAAATCCCATATATTCTGGAAGGGAATGATCTGACGACCTATCACACCTTAGATGAACGCCAAAAAAGAAAACATGTATGTTGAAATATTTTTGTTTCATGGGGTGGTCACAGTAAAGGTCCATTGGCAGAAAACACGTGCACAACGTGTGATATTACTGTACATACACGCCTCCTCCTAAATGGTGTGGTAATCTAATTCCAGAATTTCTGCTATGAATGTCGTCTGGTTTATGAAATAAATTACTATTGATTACATTCTTTCTTTTTTCATTGAGTATATACAACAAGTGAAATGTCAACATTGGCGAAGATTGGTTGGTTGGTTGTATTTATTTTCGTGCTTGTATACAATTAAGGTTCAAGCACACCGTACCGGGCAAATCAGCTTCCTGTGCCGTCTGTCCAGGACAGAGGTTAGTGTTAGTAGATGAGACGAAACCTGCCACACTAAAGCGGCTAATCGATAAATAGCAAGGGAGCTTTCATATGCAATATCCCACAGATAGGATAGCACATACCACGGCCTTGTATATATCAGCTGTGGATTCGAAACGGAGATTAAAAATATTATGCATCGACTGAGATTCGATCACAGCCACGAGTACAAGGTTATTGAATATTAATTTGATATAATCAGTAAAATAGACCAGAATATTGTGTCTCTCATGTTTTCACAAATTATAAAAATAAAATAAATGATTATATACAGCAGGTGAAATATGGACACTAGGGAAGAAATTCTATGCAGCTACATATTCTGCACTTAACGAAAAAATAGGTATTAAATGTCACGGTAGTCATACTGATAATATTCATATAGGTAATAATTTCAATAGAAAATTATTCATTGACGTTATTATATTCAATTAAAATATTTCGTTGTTGTTTTTTCCCTTATTTTCAGGTAATCCCAGGTATTCATCAAAATGTTTTAACAACAATCATTCTGCCAGTGTCAATCTTTCCTGTGAAGTTGGAACAGTTATTCATGTAATACAAGTGTTAGGAGGAAATCATACAGATGATAGCTGTGCTCTGAACTTGACAATGTGTAATGAAGTTAAGGGTCCTAACGGGATGTTGCCAACAGCTTGTAACGGTATGACGAAATGTGATCATGATCTATTTTCCCATGGCTTCCGAAAGTGTCACGTTTCAGCAGTTCGAGTCAAGTTCGAATGTATCAGCAGTAAGTATTCAGGCCCGTAGGAACGACTTTGGGAGTGTGTGTGGGGGGGGGGGGGGGCACAGACGGATCTGGTACAAACTCTGGCCACAATATCAAACATTAAAGTGTAAAAAAAAGCTCTAATGTGGAGGGGACGTGGTCCCCTCCCCGACCACCCCCCACCCCGTTCCTACGGCCATGTGTATGGTTTTCCTAATACATATTTTTATGTTAGTATTTACTTTTACAGAAAGGTCATGGGATTTTATTATTATTATTATAATTGTTATTTTTGTTTATTATTATTATTATCATTTTACAGATATTACATCTTCTAAATTGAGGTTACAGAATATTCGCGAAAATTAAATAGATAATTATGTGAAATTTAACGAAATTGACCAATTTTTTTTATTCTAACGCAAATACAAATAATACGTTTCATTAGAAGATAATCATACAGTCAATAGTTATGCATACATGTGCAGGTCTTTGGAAGTGTATACCACATACACCGACCAGTGATCCACAACTGGTTTATCGAAGGCAGTGGTATGTGCTATCCTGTCGATGGGTAGATATACTCCATTTACACCGACCAGTGATCCACAACTGGTTTATCGAAGACAATGGTATGTGCTATCCTGTCGATTGGTAGGTATACTCCATTTACACCGGCCAGTGATCCACAACTGGTTTATCGAAGACAATGGTATGTGCTATCCTGTCGATGGGTAGGTATACTCTATTTACACCGACCAGTGATGCACAACTGGTTTATCGAAGGCAGTGGTATGTGCTATCCTGTCGATGGGTAGGTATACTCCATTTACACCGACCAGTGATCCACAACAGGTTTATCGAAGGCAGTGGTATGTGCTATCCTATCTGTAGGTTAGTGGATATAAAAGATCCCTTGCTGCTTATCGATAAGAGTAGCAGCATTAGTGTGGCGGCAGCGGGTTTCGTCTCTCCTACTAGGGAGCGGGATGTAGCTCAAATGATAGAGCGTCCGCCTGTGAAACTGTCGGTCGTCGGATCGATCCTTCTCAGTGGACCCATTTGCTGTTTGGGCTATCTTCCGTTCCAACCAGTGATCCACAAATGGTTCATCAAAAGCCGTGGTATGTGCTGTTCTGTTTGTGGGACAGTGCATATAAAAGACCCCTTGCTGCTTATCGAAAAGAGTAGCCTATGAAACATATGTCAGAATGACTATATGATTGACGTCCAATAGCCGATGATAAGATAATAATTAATGTGCTCTAGAGGTGTCGTTAAATAAAACAAACTTTACTTTTTGTCTCTCCTACTAACACTAACCTCTATCCTGGACTGAAAGCACAAGAAACTCAGGTGTATTCCCAGGATAGCGTGCTTGAACCTTAATTGGATATAAGCATGGAAATAAATACAACCAAATACAACCAACGATGTAGCCATCAAGAACGGAGGATGGGGTCTGGCTCAGTTTGTAGAGCATTCGCCTGAGGCGCTATGGTCTTGGGATCGAATCCCATCGAAGAACTAATTTTCTGGTTTACGAGAAATAACTAGCATTGCCTCACTAGAAAAAAGACCCAAACTACGCCAATGTTTAAACTGATGTTATATAGTATACGAATTTTGTTTTTCAGGCGCCTCAATTCTTGATATGTGTGCTAATATATCGCTGACAAAGAATGCGACGAACTCTGTCATGTACCTGAAAAGTCCTGGATTTCCTAAATCTCATTCATATAACGAAGAATGTAAATGTATTGTGAAAACCCGCGGAGACTTTATGACAATTAGCATTTTTGAGTTGAGGTTCAAATATGCCACTAACAGAACATTGGACCCAAGTTTCTCTACGCAGAATAATATTACGATTTTGTGGAACTCGGAAAAAAAGAGGAAGAAAACCTGTCCATCTTTGTCATGTTCACGTTTCGGTCAGCAGGACATCATCATCGCGCAAGTACAGAATTATGCTGAAATATTTTATAACAACAAAAATCAATCTCATCAAAATCTGTGGATATCGATAACAGGTATAACAAACGTATTATATATAGTACAACCAAAACATTTTAAAACATTATTTACTATATCTTTAAATAAACTCTAGAAGTATAAAGTCACATATGTAAAGGTCAGGACTGCAATGTCAGCCATTATAAATTTTAAAATTATTTAACAAGACAAAATAAAACCATTTATAAAACATCATATTAGGAATGATAATAATCATATATTATATTATCATGTTTATTTATAGCAATGGTGACTACTTTAACTGTTGTGCTAATTATTCAAGGATAAATCCATCATAGGTGTGAACAATGGTATGAATGCAGTTTTTTTTTGCACCAAATGGTAGTTAGGGGTCCGTACACTAAGAATAAGGTGGATGCCACCTTCAGGCAATTTTTTAAATATGCAAATTAGGGTCGCCATTACAGAAAATTAAATTGTTGCCAATATTGACACTAGAACAACATTTGAAGTGTCTAGACCCATGTTTTGAGGGTCTGCCTAAACTGTTATGGGCAAATTGCACATATTTACCGTGATATTAAATCAAATTCCAAAATGGCTTCGGTCCGTACATGTATGACTAAAGACCTCCAAGCACAAAAAATACATCGGCTATTTAGGGATTTTCGGTCCGAGTGAAAGTGGCAGTCTTCATAAAAATCCAGCAACAAAAAAAAAACTAAAAAAATATGAAAAATACTGATATCAAAGAAATATATTATTTTTAAGGGTGTGATAGTATTACAGTATGTTAAATTATGGAACACCCAATGGTATGTTTTTAACAAATGTAAATTTAGATAGATTTATAAAACTAATAACCATATCTTTTGCATGGTTTCAAAACAGTATCTTAATAAACAAGATATTTAAGTATAAATTCGTATATTATTATGAATATAATTACTTTTTAAAGTTTCTATTTGTTCGGAACAAAGTGATATTTTTTTAATTCACTTATAAGTAAGACAAGTCTGTTTGAAGTTGAAAGGTTGGGAATAGTCTATCATGTTAAAGACTTGACAAACTATTGTTTTAAATGTGTTTTTTTGTTTCAGGGAGACAAAATACGTTGATGACACTTGATTGTAACAACAAGGAATCATCTGACGTGAACAGAATAGCAACAACACAAGGAAGCACAACACAAACAACAGTCGAAACAACAGCAACAACAAAGACATCGGCAATAAGAGAGACATCGGCAATAGCAGAGACATCGACAATAACAGAAACATCGGCAGTAACAGAGACATCAGAAATAACATCAATATCTTCAACAATTAATGGACCATCATCAACAACAGTAACCACATCAACAGCAACAGACACATCGTCAACAACAGTAACCACATCATCAGCAACAGACACGTCATCGACTACGACAGAGACGTCAGCAGCAACAGATACACCATCAACAATAGACATATCACCAACAACAGATACATTATCAACAACAGATACACCATCAACAATAGACACGTCTCCAACAACAACAAACACATCATCAACAATAGACACATCACCAACAACAACAAACACATCATCAGCTACAACAGACATGTCATCAACAATAGACACATCACTAACAACAACAGACACCTCATCAGCAACAACATATATATTATCAACAACAGACACATCATCAGCAACAACAGACATATCATCAAAAATAGACACATCACCACCAACAACAACAGACACATCATTAGCAACAACAAAAGACACGTCGTCAACAACAGCAGGCAGTTCATCAGCAACAGTAGACACATCAACAACAACATACACATCAGCAACAACAGACACATCGTCAGCAACGAAAGTAGACACGTTACTATCATCAACAGATATATCAACAACGAAAGACACAGCATCATCAACAACAGACACATCAATGAGAGCAGATGAATCATCATTAATATCAGCAGATACATTACCAGCAACGACAACAATATACGCATCACCAACAACAGATACATCATCAACAATAGACACATCACCAACAACAACAGACACATCATCAGCAACAACATATACAGCATCATCAATAGACACATCACCACCAACAACAGACAAACCATTAGCTACAACATATACAGCATCAACAATATACACACCACCAACAACAACAGACACATCATTAGCAGCAACAGACATATCATCAACAACAGACATATCATCAGCAACAACATACATATTATCAACAACAGACACATCATCAGAAACAACAGACATATCATCAAAAATAGACACATCACCAACAACAACAACAGACACATCGTTAGCAACAACAAAAGACACGTCGTCAACAACAGCAGGCACTTCATCAGCAACAATAGACACATCAACAACAACATACACATCAGCAACAACAGACACTTCGTCAGCAACGACAGCAGATATATCATCAACAACAGATACATCATCATCAGTGAAAGCTGATGAATTATTATTAATATCAACAGATGCATTATCAGCAACGACAATAAACACATCATCACCAACATCATCAACACACGAAACGCCAACAATAAAAGCAGTAAAAACAACAGCAACACACAGTTTGTCCACAAACAGAGTCTTAAAGGAACACCAGAAAGGTGCGTACTGTAACTAGAGGCACTCAGTACTCTCAGTGATAAGGTAGTTTAGTTTATCTTTGACATAAGACCTGGTTAGAAAAGACTCATTTCCCATCTGGAAGGCTCGTAACCAAGGATAACGCAAGGTTTCGACTAAACTATTGAAAATAATTACTGCATGTTAGGTTCGTTTCATATCACAATACAGGGGTGTTGGAACAGGGGAGGGGGGATTTACCAGGCTGCAGTCCCCACACCCAATAATTTCAATGATGGCTTTTGTTTAATAAGTTCATGGCGTCGTAATATTGGTTTTTTTTTAAAGTACTGATTAGTGAATTGATGATGGGCTTTTGTTTAATAAGTTCATGGCGTCGTAATATTGTTGTTTTTTAATGTACTGACAAGTGAATTGATGATGGGCTTTTGTTTTATTATATATTGTCATCTTTGTAACATAAACATTAGATTAGTTTCTAAACTAAGATTATTTATTTAATAAAAAGGCATTATATATGTACAGTGACCGGCTATGCAGCTTCTTTACCTATTCGCTCGTCTTCAATTAAATTGATTATGTTCATAGTTAACCATTTTGTCCACCGGTACATACTTAAAAATTAATGTCCAATTAATCATACTACAAAATCAATGCCCAATCAATCATACTACATGTACTAAATTAATGTACAATTAATAAATGTTTTAATACAAAGACTACATCGCATCATGGGGGCTGCTTTCTCTCTATCAGTATGCCACAAGAACTACTGACACATCACAACAGCGCATTTCGTAAAATCTTCACGTTTTATAAAACGTGATGACGTTTTTTATATTTAAAAAAGTGCATTTTGCCGAATTTTACGAAAGTGGTCGGTCAGTTTTACAAATCGAGGCGTACAATTTTATTATTCATGTGCAGTGGTTTTACGAAATTCGGCAAAATGCACATTTTATTTTTAATGAAAAACATCAACACGTTTTATAAAACATGAAGAATTTACGAAAAGCGTTGCTTTTACGAAACTATTTTTAAGAATAATTTATAATTGCAGAATTTGAATATTCTGGATTGTTTTTTTTATCAATTCTTTTTCATTTTTATTTATTTTAGACGAAATGGGCACAACTATAATAATAGTACTAACAGATGTGTGTGCATTGGCTGCTATTTCTGGTGTAACGATTTGTATTATTTTCAGGTGAGTATGGGTTCTTTAAGTATATTGGTTGTCTTAAACTCTATAGTAATCAGCAGATGAAATAAAATCCACGTGACTTTTTTAATGACTATAGAAAATTCCCCACCTCGAAAAACGGCCCAACTCTAATTTCATGTTTAAATATTGACTTTTAACACAGATAGAAATTTAACATTTTCATAAAATAATCTGTTTCAGAGGTATTATTTTGGTTTCATATTCAATGAACAACCCCTGTAATTAAGAAAATGTCCACGGCAAAATGAATGCCTAAGTATTTTCCACAGCAATTTTAGCGTTCACACGTTTGCAACTCTGAGTTTGCTAAGAATAAAAGTGAGACCGCAGCAAAAAATGTGCCGCGGAGAATGAAAAACGCCGTGGAAATTTCCATGGCATTGTCGATTGCCGCGGGAAATTTCAGGGGTTGAATGAATTAAGTATATTTTGTATTTATTTAGCAGGAAGAGATACAAGAAGAAGGAACATTCTGAAGATATAACCATAAATGAAATGACATCTCCAAATAATGAGAATAGATATTTTTACAAGTATAACTCTTTAGATAATTCCAATAACACCAGACTAGGAACGGGTGATTATTCTGAAGTGATAATGGAACACGACGAAGTTCCAAGATTACGTGAGAATCGTCGATTAGGGAGAATGCCGTTAACAGACAATAACAACCATGTAGTAAACGGTGGTCAGAAAGTCTACACATCCAACATAGATGATGCTCTTCCAAGAAGTGATCAGTCAGATGATTCACACAGACGAAATATGGATACTGCTGTGTTTTCAGTCGAACCAGAAGGATGTTTGGGTACAAATTACGACTACGCGGTTGTTATTCCAAAGAAACTTAGAAAGGGAAATCAATTATTAAGTTATAATAATAGTGGAGTTCAGACATTTGGAGGAGTTAAAGACGAAGTTGTAACAAATGGAAATGTACTCGTACAAGGTCAAAAAGAAATTGAAGAAGGAATCATTGAAGACGACACTGAACCAGAAACTTGTGCAAGGGATAGTGTTACATATATGACACCTGCTGACAGTATTGATATTAAAACAGCAAATATGACTCCGTCTTTTGCAGATAATGATGACAAAGATGTCCATATATACGCCTTACCGGCTGATGCAATATCAAAATGTGTTCCAAAAGAAGAAATGGAAGACAATGAGCTTTATATGTCAATCAAAGAAACAACTGTTAAATGTGTTCCAGAGGAAGAAATTGAAGACAATGAGCTTTATAATATGTCAAGCAAAGAAACTATTGTTAAATGTGTTCCAGACGAAGACATGGAAGATAATAAGCTTAATAATATGTCTACCAAAGAAACTGCTGTTAAATGTGTTCCAGAAGATGAAATGGAAGAAAATGAGCTTTATAATATGTCTACCAAAGAAACTGCTAATGAATGTGTTCCGAAAGAAGAAATGGAAGAAAATGAGCTTTATAATATGTCGGCCAAAGAAACTGCTGTTAAATGTGTTCCAGAGGAAGAAATGGAAGACAACGATCTTTATAATATGTCGGCTAAAGAAACTGCTAATAAATGTGTTCCGAAAGAAGAAATGAAAGACAATGAGCTTTATAATATGTCTACCAAAGAAACTGCTAATAAATGTGTTCCAGAAGAAGAAATGGAAGAAAATGAGCTTTATAATATGTCTACCAAAGAAACTGCTAATAAATGTGTTCCGAAAGAAGAAATGGAAGGAAATGAGCTTTATAATATGTCTACCAAAGAAACTGCTAATAAATGTGTTCCGAAAGAAGAAATGGAAGAAAATGAGCTTTATAATATGTCTGCCAAAAAAACTGCTGTTAAGTGTGTTCCAAACGAAGAAATGGAAGACAATGAGCTGTATAATATGTCAAGCAAAGAAACTGCTAATAAATGTGTTCCAGAAGAAGAAATGGAAGATAATGAGCTTTATAATATGTCAAGCAAAGAAACTGCTGTTAAAAGTGTTCCAGAAGATGAAATGGAAGACAATGAGCTTTATAATATGTCTACCAAAGAAACAGCTAATGAATGTGTTCCGTAAAAAGAAATGGAAGAAAATGAGCTTTATAATATATCGGCCAAAGAAACTGCTTTTAAATGTGTTCCAGAAGATGAAATAAAGACAATGAAGTTTATAATATGTCAAGCAAAGAAACTGCTGTTAAATGTGTTCCAGACAAAGAAATGGAAGACAAAGAAATGGAAGACAACGAGCTTTATAATATGTCAAGCAAAGAAACTTCTATTAAATGTTTTCCAGACAAAGAAATGAAAGACAATGAACTTTATAATATGTCAAGCAAAGAAACTGCTGTTAAATGTGTTCCAGACAAATAAATGGAAGACATGAGGTTTATAACAGGTCTACCAAAGAAACTGCAGTGTCGAAATGAACTATAAGAACAATTGTTAGGACTTAAATTCATGAATCACAATGAAAAAACCCAGTGTGGAATCATATTGTTCTCCAAATGCAAGTACAGGTAGATCATTAGCGTTGACACTCAGATAAATTACTATGCGGAGACACTTATACAAAGATGAAAAAATGTTTGGGGAGACGTCAGATACCTATTAGTTTACTCTTTATGAATAAACCACCTAATAGTATTATTGTAAAGTATTAATAAAATAAAATTCGTTTATTAAAAATAATTATCTCTTTTTATTGAAATTTCAGTAACATATATTCAGAGAAATACATAATTTTATTTTTATATAATTAACAGCCATATTTTCCACAAAGCCATATACTGATGTTTTAATACATATAATTGTGATTTGTGTTGTAGATCAAACATATTATTATCATTAATTCTTTCTTTTGCATTAAGGTTTATTCGTACACTTATATGCATCTTGGATTCTATATTGGAAGTTTTTATTTTTTACTATTTCTTGAAACTGATTGAATTTTTCTTTTTTATATTTGATGTAAATTATTTGTGATATTATTGTCATCATAAAATTAATATTAAGGGAATGTAATATAATTATGAAAAGTAAATAGCAGTTTACTAATATACCAAACACTATATAATAACTTGTAGTTTAAATAGCCTGCATTGTATGTATCTTGTATGGCTGTGGTAACAAATTTCACTTAACAAAATAAATAATCAGTGTGTTTATCAGAGTGTAACTATTGTAACATTTACTAAACGATTTTATTTTTTTGTTATTTATTATTATTTTTTATAATTATTTTATTATTATTATTATATTATTATTATTATTAT